>OY776124.1:74469521-74767021 GCA_963675135.1 Galeopsis tetrahit
TGAAACAGGATAATAAACAATTAAAAAAAAATAGCATACAACGAAGATAAAAAGAAAAATAAATGTAAAGCATACCAGAAAGTACATGAAATTCAAGAAAAAACGCATTTGCACCATGTGGAAACAACTTTGTAGATAAGCATTTAACAGATACTTAATGAAGAAAAAGACAATTTCATAATAAAATGACACAATTGAGTAAAACTCACCAATTAAATTGCAATCATATATACCATCAGATGATCCAAATTGCTTGGCGCAGTTGATCTTTCTAGTAGGACCTGAGTATCCATAAAGATTAGATTTGCATTCTCTAAACTTTCATATATTTAGTAGAATCAAGCAATCAAAGCAGCTTAAAACTTAATACTGATAGATTGCAGAAAACAATGAGGCTAAAAGAGTTCAAGGGCCAAATTAAAGTGTTGATACAAAAAGTAAATATAAGAAGCAAGTATCATACCTTGCACAAATGACTGATGTACATGCATCCCATATGTAGAGAACATAATGAAAGGGAAAAAAAAATCCAATGAAATGTGTTTCACCTGTGATGCAATACAGAAATTTGAGTTGCCATGGATAAAAGATTTAAAAAATAATATTTAAAGGTAGATTAGAAATTAAAATAGAATGAAGCTAGTGCACGACCCACGTACTACGAAGAAATTGAAAATAATTAATCATGTCGTCTTTAAACAATATCTATTATTTATATACAATGCAAAGACAAAAATATTTTATATTTTTACAATACTTTTATCTAATTTTCACATTAATATTCAAATAAATTAACCTCCAATATATTTGATTCACATCCAACTCGTGATAACTAAAAGATAAAGATGTAGGTCAGGTTTATGGTTATGTCAAACCAACACTCAATACTTAAATAGGTACAATCATGATGTAGAAAGATCTGTATTTACACTTAAAGTTAGCTTTACTCAAAATATGTATTCTCACTAAAAAAATATTTTTAAAAAATAAGGATTTAAATTAACTTTTGATGAGAGTCGGTCAATCTATCTCATCTACAATATTCCTTCATATATGCTTTTTATCAGGAATGAAAGAAAGAAGCAAATTTATTTTTAACACAAAAAAATATACATAATTCAAAAAATACAAAAAATTACACCGTCTAAAAAAATAGAGAACCCAAAAAAATTACATTATCTACTGATAAAATTAGAGAACACATAAATTTAAAATTACATTAAAAGGGACATGTCTATTTTGAACTCTTGTTCTCATTCTCTTCACATCTTCCTTGAACTCTTATTCAACATTCTCTTTGTTTTAGCAATTTAACGTCATGTTTATTAGGAATGGATGAGGAAAAAAATTACATTGTCTAAAAAAAATTAACAGAACACAAAAAAAAAAAAAAAAAATTACAGAAAATAAGAGAACACAGAAACATAAAATTACATTAATATTTTCTTAAAAAAGAACTCAATCTAGCAAGATGTAATCAAGGAATCCAAACGAAGTAAACTAAAGTGTGAGAAGATGTAATCAAGGAATCCGACAAAATAAACTAAAGTAATTGCAAAGTTTTGAGAAGAATAGACATTGAGGAAGAAAACTATAGAAAGGAAAAAGAACCTAGAAAAAAAAAGTTGATAAGAGGGAAAGAGAGAGAAAAATAATACTCCCTCCATCCCATACTTGAAGCTACAAACCAAATTGGCACGGGTTTTAATAAATGAGTTGTTTATTAGTATTGTGTAAGATAAAGTGGGGGTAATAAAGACTTTTCAACTTTATAAATAGTAATAAAGTTACTTTTTAGTGTAATAAAGTAGTGGCATTTGTTGTAATATTGTGATGTTTTAAGGGGAGTGTTTAAAAGTGTTTTTACTATTTTAGGTAATGTTGCTTCAAGTATGGGACACCCAAAATGGTAAAATGTAGCTTCAAGTATGGGACGGAGGGAGTAATTTAAGAGTATAAATCTCATAATTATTCAATTTTTATATATGTCATCTAAAATATTACTTGATATATGATTAGTAAGATATTCTTTGTATTTTTTTTTTTTTTTGAATTACATTAAATACCCCTCCTTTTTCCCCTCCCCATGACTCGAACCCAGGATCTAAAGTCTAGGTAGTGGTGCTCTAACCACTTGAGCTCTCCAACTTCGTTAGATATTCTTTGTATTTAAAAATCGTTTTTGAACTTTTTTATTTGCAAAGAAAATTTAATGTAAATTAAATAGAAAAAAAATTAAAAGAGAATTCTAGTAAAAGGAATAAAAGATTAATTAGAGCTTCAAAATATCAAAGAAAAATACCTTGGAGAATTAATAAGGAATTGAACTCTTAATTGATTCTTTGTATTTCAAACTGTTTTTGAATTTTTTTATCAGAGAACGGGAAAGAAAGAAGTAAATTTATTTTTAACAAAAGTATACATAATTCATAGATTACAAAGTACATAAATTTAAAAATTCACATCTTCCTTGAACTCTTATTCCACATCTTATTCCTTTTGCAATTTGACGTCATGTCTATTAGGAATGGATGAGGAAACAAAATTACATTATCTAAAAATAATTATAAAAAAATTAGAGAACACATGAACATAAAATTACCTTAATATTTTGTTAAAAAAGAACTCAATCTAGCATGGGAGAAGATGCAATCAAGGAATTCGACGTTTAAAGAAAAACAATTAAAAAGTAAACTAAACTAATTCCAAAGTTTTGAGAAGAATAGCAGAGAACGAAGAAATCAGTAAAAAGAAAAAAGAGAACTGTAAAGAGAGAAAACAAATGAAAAAAAAAAATTGAAAAGAGGGAGAAATATTTAAGGAAATTAAAAAATAAAAACTGAAGAAAACGGTAAAAAGAAAACCATAAATAACCTAGAGAAAGAGAGAGAAGAGAGAAAAATAATAATTTAAGAAAAAACTGTCTAGAAAAAAAAGGGAGAGAGAATAATTATTTAAGAAAAATCTAAAAGAATACAATATAAAATAAAGAATAAAAAAAAAATTTAAAAAAAAAAAGGAAGAGAGAAAGGGGAGAGAACTGAAACAATTATTTAAGAAAAAAATAAAAATAAAAATTGTATAAAGAAAACAAGTATTTAAGAAAAATATAAAAGAAAACAAAAAAAGAAAACTGTATAAAAATAAAGAATATAAAAACAATTATTTAAGAAAAATATAAAAGAAAACTGTATAAAGAAAACTAACTGAAAAAAAAAAAACAAAGACAGAGGAGGGAGAAAGAAATGTAAGATGACACGTCAAAAAAGAAAAGATTCAACACGTGCGTGGCTGTTAAAATGTTTGCAAATATATGAGTTTAATTTTAAAAGTTCTGTTTAAATTCAAAAGTTATGTTTCATTTAAATTTTAATATTCAAAATTGTGCATTAATTTAAAATATGAGATTAAAAAATGTAAAAGAGATTTTGAAATTGAGGAATTTAAGAAAAAATAGATTCCAATATACCAATCAATTTGCAATCATGTGGCTGTTAAAATGTTTGTAAATATATGATATTAAGAATATAATGGTAGATAAATATTTATATTTTTTATTATTTAATAATAAAATAATTCCTGAAATATAATATTAACATTAATGGTAAAATATTGCTAATTAAATTTGTTTTAGTATTTAACAAATTAATTTTATATTTTTATTTGAACCATTGTATAATGCATTTATTTTGTTCTTTGAATTTATTTGTAATTTTAAATATTGATCACATTTTTAAATTTTAAATAGGCTCATAGACCTGGCCTTTTGGATCAAACCCATAAAAAAAATGTATCATAGTCCATAGATATCCCATTCCAAAAACCCCTACTCTGTATAAAACGTGAGAAGTAAGAACCCTACAACACTTTCACTCATAACAATTGTACCGCGCAAGAAAAAATCATGACCATTAAACGAAAAGCAGGCGGTAAGCAAAAGTTACATGTGTGTGTGTTTTCACGCAGGGGTAATTAATTATTTTTTTTTATTTTTTAATATTAGCCTTGCCGGAAGTAACGACATTGGAAAGCAGAGAGGCTCCGCCTACACACTTTGTGCTGAAAATCGAATCGTTTTCGTTGTTGGGCAAGAATGGAATTCACAAATACGAAACTGGCGAATTTAACGCTGGAGGATACAAGTGGTAAGCTTAATTTACTACTCTCTCTCTCTCTCTCTCTTCTATTTTCAAATTAAGATATAGTAACTCTGGTGAGCATCATGATATTGTATTATTTTATTATTATTATTATTATGATTTGTTTCTAAAAAAATATAGTACTCCCTCCATTCACCAAAAGTAGTTCCATCATGGTGGATGAGCACAAATTTTAAGAAAAATGTAGATAAAGTAGATAAAGTAAGGGTATTATAGGGTATTGTGGAGTCATTGTGAATAAAGTGATTGTTTGTGAATAAAGTTGATGGCAAATTGAGTAATTAAATGATGTTTGAGTGTGGTGGTTTCTAAAAAGTGTATAAGACTACATTTGGTGGACAAAGAAAATGAGGCAAATGGGACTACATTTCATGGACTGAGGGAGTACATGTTTAGATGAGTTTTTTTTGGATGAACTAGGCCACGATCCTGTGGAAAATGTGATTTGTATTGACTTACATACCATTCATGTACAAGCATATAGTCCTAAATTAACCACATGAATTAAGGAATTTTATATATATCCTAAATATCTCTTATAGATCCATCGTAATCCAGATGGATGTATATTGCTGCTGTTTGTGAATGAATACAATGAGTACCGTAAATAAACCATATATTGAAACTATTTAACTAATTGGCCTAAAACCCTAATACTTAATAAGTTATGATAACCACATAACTATATAACAAATCTCACCACTGATATATATCTCAATAATGACATTTTGAATAATTAAATGATGCTAGGGGATGTTAATAAAATGATATTTTTCTTAAAAAATACTCCGAATGAGAATGGAATTGGCGTATGTAGGGAGTAGTATTTTAAATTAGTTATGTTTTCATAATTTATTGATTTGTTTTCATGACTTGCACAGGAGACTAATAGTGCATCCTAATGAAGGTAAAACTGGAATTGATAGCAAATATGTATCTGTATACTTGGCCATCTCCAACACAACTTCCCTACAATCTGCTGCTGCCAACTGGGAGGTGAATGTTGTGTTCTCCATCTTTCTGTTAAATCAAATTTCAGGGAATTATAGTTACTCATTAGGATCCACAGGATCCTCTAAGGGCTCATCCGTGCTGAGACTGGAGAAGGAGTTCGATATTCAAGGAGAGGTTCCGCGGAAGCGCTCGGGGCTGAAGGTTTGAGGGAGAAGGCCTCGACTGTCTTCTGTGCTGGGTCCTACCATGGGAGTCATCGCGAGGAGGCGGCGGGGCCTATCCCATAACGCAATGAGCAGACACGTGTCCAACTACCTTACAGTAACTGTAGAACTCCGGAAGCTGCTCATATAGCATCTCCACCGTCACAGATCGGTCCTCACATTTAAGGACCAACCGCTCTAAAAAAGGTTGTTTCATATCCATCTCGATCAAAAATTCTAGCATACTGAGCCATGGTCTTAGCTGTTGTGTGTCCGTCCATTTTAATGGGTTTGTCAACAGCCAATGCCGCAGCCGAAAAAACCGTGGACTGCCATACCTCAATAATTAATATTTCCTAAGGAAGGATATTTTTAAATTACATTCTTATAATTTTAAAAAATAACTATAATTTGAGATAAATAAAATTGAAGGCAAGGTCTGCCTCTCGTGTTTTATTATATTTAGTATCACATTTCAGACAAGAATACCTACAAGCTAATAGACAAGAGAAGCTGCACTGCACTAAATATTTTCAATAAAAATGCTCTGAAATTTAGATAAAATTTTAAGTGGAAAAAAAAAGTGTTTATACATTATTTTTTCAATTGTTGTGCTTTCTTTCAACATAAAATTCAAGTATTTCTACACGATTTATTCATGTATAGTAACATATATTATTGCATGTAGTAAACACAATAATCATGTTGTAATGTAAATCATTTGATAAAGTTACATATATTAATAACAAACACATATTTAATGTAGTAATTCAAACGGTAGTATGTAGTAACATATAAATTTTTATATAGTAATATCGATTCTTTTATGGAGTATTTTTTTTCTAAATTTTTTATTGATTAAGTAACTCACATTATGATATATAGTACTCCCTCCGTCCCATACTTGAAGCCACATTTGACCATTTTGGGCGTCCCATACTTGAAGCCACATTACCTAAAATAGTAAAAACACTTTTAAACACTCCCCTTAAAACATCACACTATTACAACAAATGCCACTACTTATTACACTAAAAAGTAACTTTATTACTATTTATAAAGTTGAAAAGTCTTTATTACCCCCACTTTATCTTACACAATACTAATAAACAACTCATTTATTAAAACCTATGCCAATTTGGTTTGTGGCTTCAACTTTGGGACGAAGGGAGTAACATATATTATTGCATGTAGTAATATAAAATAACTTTGATCCATAATAATTATTAAACAATATTTAAAGAAATAGAAAATATTTAAAGATTAAGGCCGTCGTAAATTGCAGCGTTCGGCCGCGGCCTGAGGTGGCCGAAAAATGCTCGAAGAAAACGACTAAGTACAATTTCTGCTGGTGGGTGTATTTATAAAAAATATGGGTGTAAATTGAACTGCCAGTGGATGTATTTAGTGTATTTATAAAGAATGTGAGTGTGAATGGTGAAATGATATATACCACTAGCCTTTATATGTCTGGATTTAATTAAGGATAAAATTGCCAATAAAATATTTAAACTTAAATAAAAAAGAATATATGGTTATAATTTGATACGAAGTGATGTGAGTACTTGTTAAGAAGAAAGGAACCAACATTTAATTTGACTCGGACGTGAAAATATAAATCCATTTTTTTACATTCGAATAAGCATTCAATTCTTTCCCAACATCATTAATCTTTAAGTGGCACCATGATCGATGTTAAGGAAAATATAGTTGTGAATGTAGAAGATAAAGATTCAAACAAACATCAACCGCAATTTTGAAGTTGATTACACCATTTTTATATTGTCCTTCATTATTTTCAGGGGAAGGGAGGGCCGGAGGGTAGTGGGGGAGGAGGGTTGCATAGTAAAAGGTGAGAGTGGGCAAAGAAAATGGAGAGAGAGAATAGGAAAGATAAAAGAGTGGGAAAACATAAAAGAGAAATATTATTAAAGTGTAAATGTGAAAAAAAAAAAAAGTAATGTTCGTTAATTATATATAAAATAGGAGTAATAAAAATTAAACAATGTGAAGTAGATGGAGTATTAGATAGGAAATCAATAAGGTTTAAATATATAAGAAAACTAGTGTAAGACCCGCGTATTACGCGGGATTGTAAAAATAATTATTTAATACAGGTTAAATTTTAATATAATTTTTTTAAATATATAGGTATGTAATTTACTTTACTCTGAAAAAAATATAAAAAAATTTGAAAGGAACAAAAAAAATTTTTTTTAGATAAATCAATTTTTTGAGGGAATTGTATGCACTTGGTATATATATTATGAGTTACAATATGAATAAAATAATTGGACATGCTGTAAAATTAAATGACAATTTGAGTAATTAAGAGAAAGATAACAATCAAAATAAAATGATAGCTCTTTTTAAGAATAAATTATATACTCGAACCGAGCAAATTCAGTAATTGTCTCTTTTTCAAGTATGCCATCCAATGTAAACTATCATATCTATTAAAAAAACACTTTACTTTTGGACAACTGCACTATCGATGACACCAATACTTTTATTTACTTATACATGGATGATACTCCCTCCGTCCGTCTATAAGTTTCCCATTTTACTATTTTTGTCCGTCTGTCTATAAGCTTGTCATACCTTTTTTGGTAAGTATTTTTGCTTACCCTTTACTTTATATCTTACTTTTTCTCTCTATCTCTCTCCTCTCCCAATCACATCACTTGTACTATATCTATTATTTTATCACTTTTCTTAAATTGTGCCAAAAAGTAACGTGAAACTTATAGGCGGACGGAGGAAGTACTTAATTAAACATTTGATTTATTTAGACGATAGAATTACGTATCAAAATTGTGAAAAAATGAGAGCTTAATATACCTATTATTTTAACATAATGCATTAACAAATAATTCTGAATATTAGTAATTTACGTATACAAATTTTAGTACATCAAACAATTGATAACAAAATTAGAATTTAAAATAATAATTGAAATATGCTTTTGTAACACAAAATGGTGTGATTTCCTTTTGACACGTAGTTTTGATTTAAGAAGATTAACCTGCCAAACCAAATTAAAAGAAAATCAGTTGTGAGTGAAACAAACTGTGAAAAGTGATTAAACAAACAGTGGAAGAGATTAAAAAAAATAGTGAACGAACCTATAAAACTGAATCAACCGTTTATTCCCTGGAAAAAGCTGTGCAAGGACTGATTATGTCACACATAGGTTTAGGATTCTAGTAGAACTCACGTACTTTGTGGGATTTTGAAAAAAAAATATATACTTAGAGGTTTAGAATTCCAATTTGATGCATACTGAATCTTCTGACTTAAGTAACCGAGTGAAAATAATGAAAGGTCGTCATGAAAATTGTTCAATAAAATTCATAAAATGCAATAAAAATTGAACCTACCGATCAATAGTATAAAAAATCGACCTCAATTCTAATTTTAACAATGACGAAAATAAATAATATGACTGATTGAGCTAATTTACCAATAAAGTCTAAAAAAACACATGATTGAAGAAGTACCTGACAGTAGAAGATGTGGCTCCAATATCATAATCATACAACAATCCTCCAAAAGTGGGGAATAGAGACCTGTCATATATCACACTTGTGGACTTGCCTATGCATTCAGTAAAAATTAATACAACACAAATTTCCTAAAAATTGCAAAAATCAAGCATTTGAAGTGAAATTAATGATGCAAAAAGTGCTCATGAGAAGTTGTAAACGTAACGAAAGAATAGTAAAAACAATATAAGATTTCTCACGCTCGTTAATTACCTTCATTATTCATAACTACGGAAAATTCTCCATTCTTAAACTCAAATTTAGAATAAACACAAAAAATAGAGTCTAGATGTACGTCGTACCTTATAGTTAATAAAGGTCATTTCCTTATTCTTTTGTATCTCTTCCATCATAAGGTTTTGGTGCTGCTCACTGGAAGCTCTGCATTGCGGTCATACGATATATTACGGTTTACATTCAAGAAACGAATGAAGATTTATTCCTGAAAAAAGTTAACAGACCCAATTTCAGAACATAAGATTAAAACTCCAATTTCGTGATATATCTCACATTAAATATCAAGATTTTCATGAGTTGCATTTGAAATCAAAACAATTACCACATAAATTTTACAGATTCACACATCATATGTAGAACTGGAGAAGAAGAATCTGAAAAAAAAATACAGATTAGAAAATTAGAAAAAAATACAAATTAAAAAAAATACAGAGAATAGAAAATTGTAAAAATCAAATTAGAAAAATGACACACCATTAAAAAAGCTTACCACGGCGGCACAATGTAGTCGAGACGGCGGAGTGAAGCAATTGTGGAAGTGGGAGAGAGTTGAAAGGAGCCGAGAAGAAGAAAGGATAATAACAAAGCTGATCGATTTCCACATAAATCTAATTACTGATTCACACAACATAGTGTAAAATTGAAGAATAATCAGCTACTTGAGAAAAATAATGGAGAGATTAGAGGAGAGTAACAACAACATTAATAAGAATGGAGAGATTAGAGGAGAGTAACGACAGTGTATATTAAAGCGTGAATAATGAAAATGGAAAAACAAATGAAACCAAATAATTTAATGGCCGAGATCGAATCACATAATGACGAATAGTTAAGATTAAAACAAAAAAATAAAATTAATAAGAGTGAAGAGATTTTGAAATGGAGAGTTTTGAAGGAGAGAAAATTAAAACAAATTAATAAGGTTGTGACATGTGGCACAACAAAAGTTTGCAAATATATATATATAGATAGATGTAGAGATGTCTATGCCCTAGCCCTATAGGGCCAGCCCTACAGGGCTACGAGTTAAACGGGTTAGGGCCTTAACCGGTTCATATTTAACGGCCCTACAATTGTTGAGACCTAACCTAACCCTAGCGGGCCACGGGCTAAACGGGTCACTAACGGGCTACAATAATTTTTTTTCTTTTAAAATTAAAGGTTTCAATTGGCACGTCCAACAAGCAAATAAAATAGAAAAATACATAATTAGTTAATGATTAGTAAATTAAAAAAAAAGTATAATTTAGGAATAGGTTATTGTTTTTTATCTATTAGAGTCAAATTGACACTTAATAAGACATAATTGCCCTTTACCCATTTAAATTATTTGAAATTAATAAATATTAGACAGATTTAAATCAAATCGTTTGAATTAATTTATATCCCCGTAAAACGCAATATTATATCACCTTCCATTATTCAAATGTTCCTAAAATTAAGTCAATTCGAATTAATTAGCTGACTATGTGTAGCTGAAGGATTACTTTCCCAAAACAAATAAAGGTATAAAATCTGCATTTTATGATCCATAATTAAATTACAACCAAAATACTCCTAACACAATTAAAACACAAAGGGTAGGTCTTATATGGACTCGAGTGCTTGTATGGACTCGAGTGCATGTTGTGCACTCGAGTCCAATAAGAGGTTATTTATTATTCACAACAGAACTATTAAGTAGATTAGCTTGTGGCCCAGTGACACTTCTTCACTTAAATTTACATAATGTGGCAGGTTTGATTCCAACTTGCTACAATATTTTTCGCATTTTTATGTATTTTGGCACCTTTTCAATTTATTTATATTTTTAATATATATTTTTCAAGATTATAAAAGTGTAAGTACTAATTGACAAAAGTGTACGTTGTAAATAATAAAAGTGCAAGTAGTAACTAATAAAATATGTAACATTAATAAAAAAAAATTAGCACATATTTTCTATGATTATAAAAGTGCAAGTACTAATTGTTAAAAATAATAAAAGTGCAAGTAGTAACTAATAAAATATGTAACATTAATAAAAAAATTAGCACATATTTTCCAAGATTATAAAAGTGCAAGTGCTAATTGACAAACGTGTACGTTAAAAATAATAAAAGTGCAAGTAGTAACTAATAAAATATGTAACATTAATAAAAAAAAATTAGCGCATATTTTCCTAGATTATAAAAGTGCAAGTACTAATGGACAAAAAAAATTAGCGCATATTTTCCTAGATTATAAAAGTGCAAGTACTAATGGACAAAGGTGTAACATGAATAATATTAAAAGTGCAA
Organism: Galeopsis tetrahit; assembly: GCA_963675135.1. Taxonomy (NCBI): domain Eukaryota; kingdom Viridiplantae; phylum Streptophyta; class Magnoliopsida; order Lamiales; family Lamiaceae; genus Galeopsis; species Galeopsis tetrahit. The sequence goes on from OY776124.1 coordinate 74,480,900, forward strand.
CTTTGTAACTGTGTAATATAAATAACTAGATAATCTTCCGCGTATTACGCGGAGTGTTCATAAAATCAATATTCATAGTATACACTTTATACTTCCCCATTAATTCACAAATCTGGTCTCATTTATCTTATTTGTTCGTCCATAAAATCTAGTCTCATACATTTTATGGTAAAGGTCAATTTATCCTCACCACCATTTAATTACGCAAATTACAATTCAATTTTATTTACAAACAATCATTTTATTCACAATGGACCCTACAAATTCTACAATACCGTTAATACTCTTACTTTATTTTTATTTTTTTAAATATGTGTCTATTTCAATGAGAATACATTTTGTAGAAGGAGGGAATATAAAGAGTATAATTCGTATTTTAAAACAATTATAAATAATAGGAGTAATTTATATAAACTTTATTTTTTGTAATTTCAATACATATAATATAACTATAATAATTTATTGAATTAACATATAATAATAAAAATTAGATACTCCTAATTTTATTTTATTAAGATAGATATTGAGTATATTTTAGGTAAACAAAATTTAAAAATAGAATCTCGTTTTTAGGCAAATTGGTATAATAACATAATTAATTATTTGCTTATAATTAATTAGTATTGTGATAGTTAACTTATTAAATTTTATTTTTTAAGTAAATATGCAATTCATTATAATATTGTCACATAAGTCAAATGAATGAGGAGATGACACCTAAGCAATTTAAACTCTCTATTAGTATATAGGGGGATTTTTTTAGCACTTATATTTCTCGATTAAAAGAGTACAGGTACTAATTAATAAAGGTGTAACATTAATAATAATAAAATTGCAAGTAGTACTTAATAAAAATGTGTAACATTAATAACTAAAAAAAATATGACCAACACTTTTTACTAAATATAATTTTGGACTTTTCAGTTATAAGAATATATATGTTTTAGTAATATAATGTTACACTATTAAGTTAAAATTCAGAATTATGTTTTATAGTAATAATTTTGTATTGCACTATTTAGTTATAGTAAGTTACACGATTCAGTAAACAATGTTGCACGTTTTGCTGCAAATAAAAATTTACTATAAAATGTTGCATGCTGTAAATTTTAATGAGCATGTGGATGTAAATTTTTTTGAAAGTTGAGTTACATATTTTTAATTAAAAAAGAGAAGCGAAAAAATGAGGAAAAAAAAAACGTAAAAAAAGAAGCGAAAAAATGAGGAAAAAAAAAACGTAAAAAAAGAAGCGAAAAAAAAAAAAACGTAAAAAAAGAAGCGAAAAAAAAAAGAAGTAAAAAAGATGTAATTCAATTTTTTTAATTAAAAAAGAGAAGCAAAAAAATATGAAAAAAAAAGCGTAAAAAAAAAGAAGCTAAAAATAAAGAAGCGAAAAAATGTAATTAAAATTTAAAATTAAAAAACTAAAAAAAAAAAAGGTGACGTCACTCGAGTGTATACTAGACTTTTCCAAACACAAAAAGACTAAATAAGCATGACATAGTAGATGCATTTCCCGATTATTTGAATATGCATACATATATGAAAATAGATTATGAAGTTTTATATGAAAATAGATTATGAAGTTTAATATGAACAGTGAAATAAATTTTGGTATGTAGAAATGAATCATAATAAAATTATGAGTTTATAAGCTTAGAAAAAGGTTCATAAATGGATATGCATATTAATATCCACGGAAAACGGAGTACATGCATTTTACATATGTGCATATGTGAAATGCATATTCTTAAAGCGGTGTATTATGATGTAGATAATGCATAATAAATTACGTTAATATCACTGAAAAAATAAAAGTATAAAATCTGCATTTTATGATTCGGAATTAAATTACAACCAAAATACTCATAACACAATTAAAACACAAAAAAACTACCACTGATGTCAGAATCAGACTTTATTCAGAAGTTGTTGAGACTAGAAACGGAGTAGGTTATCGATATGCTACCGGGAAAAATAAGGGTTGACATACCTGCAATTTCAACCAATAAATCTGCAAAGGAGGTCGACTCATTGACTCGAATAAGCTTGTTTTTTCCATTAAAATTAACCTTGTCGAATACACTATAATCCATTTCAATACTTCACGATATGACAGCCTGTGCATTTAACAAACAATTAATCAGTATATATACATAAGAAAATCAAATCTAGACGTTTTGAATCAGAAGAGTGTTGCCGATCAGAACAATTTAAAATAATGTGTGATGAACGATTCAATGGAGACAGATAGATTTAAAATAAAGGATACTTACCGATGATCGACTTGCTGGAATGAGTGAGACGATATGAACAATTAAAAAAAAATGTATAAATTTCCTAATTTGCTTTATGCATTGAACGCCCTAATTTGATTTCTTCCTACAATGAAATTTATGTTTTGAGATTGGGAAAGTGAGGATTTGACCTCGACTGAACAATTAAACAGAGACAATGGACTTTAAAATAGTAGATACTTACGGATGAACGATTTGCTGAAATGAATTTGATGATATGAACAATTGAACAAAATTGATAGAAACTTCCTATTTTGGTTTCTGCATTGAGAGATTTGTTGGAATGAAATTTCAGGATTCGATTTTGGGAAAGTCAAGAATTTTTTGAATATGCCCTATAATTGGGGAATTAATGGGCTGCAATTAATTATGAATTTAAAATTCGAATTAAATGTTCAAATATATAAATTAAGGAGGTATATGAATATTAAGGGTATTTAAGGTTTTTTTGACACTAATTTGACCCTATTAGAGAATTTTAAAAGTTGTAGGTTTTACTATTAGGGAATAATCTCTAATTTAAACACAATTCTAGAACTTATTGGTCCTTATTGTGGCCAAATAAAGATAAACAAATATCATAATCTAATAAAAAAATAGTAATAATGACTAATGGATGGTAATGAGCTTCTTAATGCTTATAGTTATGGTTATTGGTCAAATGACCCAAAATTTTTTCTTAGGTTATTTATTAAAAAAAAAAGGTAACAACTCGGGCTAGCGGGCTGGCCCGGTTTAGCCCACGGGCTAACCGGTCCGGATCAAAAAAGTCTAGTTTTAAACGGGCCTATAATTCATGAACTCTAACCCTATATTTTTCAGGGTTAAACGGGCCAGCCCGGTTAGCCCGGCCCGGATAAACCTTTCTAAGAAAATGTAATCCCAAGGGTTTAGGGTTTAGGGTGTTGGCCTAGTGATGTAGGCTTGGGACTTAGGAGTATGCTCCTCTCTAGGTTTCAGGTTCGAACCCTTTAAGGTGCAAACAATTTTTATGGGGTCATGTCCATACAAAGCGCAAAGATTTGGCTTTAAATGGGACCCCCACAAGTGGACGGTGAGATTGGTCCCCCGGGATTAGTCGGTCTTGGGGCCATGTCCATACAGAGCGCAAAACTCTGACTTTAATTAATTTTTGACATGACACATGTCGGATAACTTATCATACCTACTTGAACTGACCTAAATTTTTCTTTATGAGAATCAGGACTGTTGATCTATACCCTAAAGGCGATGATCACGAGACAGGGCGTAGCAAAAATATTGCGATCTTTCTTCGGTTGGTCGAGGATTCAAAAAGGGTGAAAGCGTATTTTTCCCTATGCATCAAAGACCAAATCAACAATGAACATCAGAAAATAACCTCAAGTAAGTTAAAACACTCATGTATTAATTGTAATATATATTTGCATATTCATAAGTACTAGTAAGAACTAATAAAGCTTCTACTTTCAGTCAAAAAAAAAGTACTAGTAAGAACTACTCACTCCTATTCATTTTATTAGTTGTTTTGAACTTTCGTTTTCTTTGTAAAATATATGTCGTTTTGCATTTTTCAATGTAAATTAATTGCATTTATTTCAAATTTGTCAGATTAATAAATATTTAATAAAATAAAAATTCAATTATTTTTTTAATATGTATGCATGAGCTTAGGATGATATATATATTTTCGTGGATGTAAATTTCATTTTATTATCGAAAATTATTAATTAGCGCGCCTATGTGTGTTAAATGGTTTAATTACAGCAAATGGAAAGGCCTTTTCAAAACTGATGGGTTTTTGTTTAATTAATTTTTGTTGCCGCGTCAGAATTAAGTTTCAGGGCCGGGGTTTCCAAGTATCTCTAGGCCAGAAATCCTGGAACAAGAGAAGTGATCTTTTGACAATATCCTGCGGATCAGCCGAGACAATGGAGGAATTTCGAGCCTTCCAAATAGAGAAAAGAGAGCCTCATTCCAGTGGGAGAGCCTTCCAAATAATTGCTGCATCTCTGTCACTAAAATAGAGTTTAATTTTTTCAGAATTCCAGCAGCCCCTACTATGATCAATGAAGGCCGAAACTTTGGGATTATCAGAGGGTCTATGGGTGTGAACATCTGGAATTTTCAGGTCCCGAGTTCCAATCCATCGATCACTGATACTATTAATGTGTTCTCCATTTCCCACCCTCCATGCCAGCCCTTCCTCAACTAAGGGTCGAGCTTTTAAAAGGCTCCTCCAAAGATAACTTGGTTGATATCCTACTTGAGCAGTTTCAATTGTGTGTCTCGGGAAGTAACGAGCCCGTAGAACTCTTGAGATGATGGCCTCCGGGTTTTTAAGGATTCTCCAATATTGTCTTGCGACCATCGCAAGAATATTAAAAAGAAACATTTCTCTAAAGCAAAGTCCTCCATGGTTCTTTGGGCGAGAGATTTTTGCCCAGCTTGCCCAGTGTATTCGGCGTTCATTTCCATGTGCACCCCAAAAGAATCGAGCACTTGCCTTCTCTATATCCTCACAAAGTGATTTCGGGAATAAGAAACAACTCATCATATAAGTGGGGATTGCTTGAATGACGCTTTTAATGAGAATTTCCTGACCCGCCTCCGACAATGCTTTTTCCTTCCATCCTTTAAGTTTTCCAAGGACCCGATCGTAGATAGTTTGGAACACTTGTCTCTTTGACCTCCCAATCAAAGAGGGGAGGCCCAGATACTTCGAGTAACCTCCCAGCTGCTGGCCCATGTTGACTCTCAAATCGCTATTAACACACTTACAAGTAAAAATCTCAGATTTGTCCAGGTTAATGCGCTGACCCGATGCGGCTTCATATGTTAAGATGATGTCCTTCACTTTATTGATCTCAATCTGGTTCGCACGGAAGAAGAGAATATTGTCGTACGCAAAAAATAGATGTGAGATCGAGGGGGGGGGGGGCTGACGAGCCACTTTGATGCCCGTGATCTCTCCTCTATTTTCAGCCTGTTGGATAAGAGTAGAAAAACCTTCGTCGGGTCCCGGGGACTTTGTTGGATGCATCTGCTTGAGTGCTTTCTTGATTTCCTCCGCCGTGTAAGGTTGAGTCAGGGTCTCATTCCTTTCACCTGTGACTCTAGACTCGACAGACTCGATGACACGATGTATGTCGCTTGGGCTAACCGAGGTAAAGAGACCAGTGAAGAAATCTCTAAGAACAGTACCCACCTCTTTCTCATTTTTTGTCCAGGTTCCATCAAGTCTCCTTAATCTGTTGATGGTGTTTTTCTCTTTTCTTTGGGATGCTCTCCGATGGAAGAAAGCGGTATTCCGATCGCCATCCTTAATCCAAAAAGCCTTTGACCTCTGGTACCATAAGATTTCCTCAGTTTTCAGGAGCTCATCAAGGAGGAGTGTGAGTTGCTTTAATTCACGGGTGGTCTCCTCAGATTGGGTTGAATTTTGCAGCTCCTCCATTCTGTTTTTTGTATCTGCTATTTTCTTACGCGTATTTCCAAAAGTTTCTTGACCCAATGAAGTCAAGAGCAAAGCACAACTAGTGGTTCTGTCCTCAAATCTCCCTTCTTGGTATGATTTTCCCCACCCCGTTTCCACAATTGCCGAACACTGCATGGTCAAAGTTTTTTGTGGTTTCGATTTCCTTCCGGTTCCTCCTGATCATCCTTTGCTTGAAAATTTACTAATATGGGACATGATCAGATCGATACCTGGTGTTGTGGGATACTCTGTGGATTTGGAATTGAAGCTTCCATTGTGGTGTAACAAAAGCCCTGTCAAGACGACATTGGATATTATCATCCCCACTCCTCTCGTTTGACCATGTAAATCTATTTCCTCGAAATCCAAGATCCTGAAGGTCCAAGTTATTTATTGTAGTTCGAAACTCCTCCATTGTAGCGGAACGCCGGGACTAACCCCCACTTTTTTCAGAAACCCAGAGAATCTCATTGAAGTCGCCGAAACATAGCCACGAGGTGTTCGGCTCAGGGTGCAGTAGGCGTAGAAGTTGCCAGGTAAGGTGCTTCTTGTGGTGTTCAGGCCATCCGCAGATACCTGTTAAGTGCCAATTTCTTCCATCAATAGGTTCGACAATAGCTAAGATGTGGTTTTGAGAGAAAGAGTGCAGTGAGACCGCCATCTCCTCTTTCCAAAGCATGCAGAGGCCTCCACTCCTTGAATTACCATTTCCGACGCAATCAACCGGGAAGCATCCCTTAAAATGCAGAAATTTCATGTTCAATTGAGCCATCTAAGTACATAAAAGCTTTGTTTCCATGAGGAAAACTATACTCGAATTTTCCTCATGTACGTTCTTTCTGAGCGCTCGAACTGTCGCCCGGTACCCAAGCTCGCGACATTTCCAACTTAGTGCAATCATTGGGATCGGCGGGACTGCACTACAGTCGCCGCCGTTTGCCCCTTCTCGCATTCCATCTTGATCTTCTTTAAAAATTGTAGGGCCATTTCCAAATCATTTTCTTTTCTCTTTTGGGCTAACGTAGTTAACCTAAGGTTCGGTGTATCTGGGGTGTGTGTTGGGTTTTGGGGTTTGGTAGATGAGGCTTGTGCTGTGGTTACAGAGGCTGAATATCGAAGTGGAGCTTTTAGGTTTAGTGTGGATGTTTAAGTGAGTGGCAAGATTTGGTTAGGGGGCTGAGGGTCTGTTTTAGTGGTTGTTGGTGGTTCAGGGAGTTTTTTACAGAGGGGTCTGTTATCTGGTTAGGTTTGGTTTTCTCAGTGTTATGTGCTTCACTACTCACTGGTTCATATGATAACGTATGGGCCTTTACATCATGGTTTTGGAGTAATGTGGTAGGGTGTGTGTGTGTCATAGCTGTGGGTTTTGAATCTGGTGAGTGGAGTTTGGTGCATAGTTGTTGAAGGATACGTGTAGGTGTGAGATGATATTGGGAGTGGGTAAGGTTTGACTGGTTGTTAATGTTTGTGTGTGGGTGGGGGACATTATTATGGTGATTAGTGATGATAGCAGGTGGCTTTGTGTGGTGGAGCAGGTTTCCACCATTGAATGTGGGGCACTCTTTTTCCATTTTATTATAAATCTCACAATCCTCACGTTCCCCATCTCAAGGTCTTCTCTTGGCTTCTTTCCCTTATCTATCTTCATGTTTACTTCTCCGAGTTTTGTCCGCAGACTGCTTATGCAAGCCTCCTCAGTTGCTTTCTTAGAGTTGTCTCCTTCTTCTTGTAGCTCATCGTCCTTTGTGGCATCTCCCTCTAGGATTTTCCTTTTGAAATCTTCAAATAAACTTTTTCTCAAGGACCAATTTTCTCTTTTTTTTTTTCTTTTTCAACCGAGATCGAGGTTTTTTTAAGGGGAGAAGCTCTCATCCATTCTCCGAAAGGCAGGCTGCTCTCTTCGATGTCTTGAAGTTCCTCAACTCCCTCGGTTAAATCGCATTCTCGCTTCATATGCACGAGCATTCCACATATATAACAGGAGGGGAGGCGTTCGTATTTGAAGGGCACCCAAATCGGTTCGTAGTTTTCTTGCTTCACTTTTGTTCCTGCTTTTAGGGGCTTTGATATTTCTATTTGGATTTTCAGGCGTAGACTTCTTCCCAGGCCCTCAATGGAGGCTTTATCCACTTCGATTACTCTTCCGCTCTGTTCCCCTATCTTTCTAATACAATATTCTGATCTTAAGTCCATCGGGAGGTCGTAAATTCGAACCCAGAGGCCGACTGTGTCAAAACTCACGGAGGAAGGTTGCTCTCCTTTGTTCAGCTCCTTTAGCAGCACGAGCTTTTTTTCAAAGTGCCATGGTTCTCGCGATAACGTCTTCTCGAGGTCGCTCCTTGCTTTAAAGTGGAAGGAGAAAAGGTTAGTACCCACTTCTTTTGCAGTGAAACCCATTTTAGTCTTCATAGCTTTTTTCATGGTTTCAAGAAAACCAAAAGCGTTTAAAGATCTATTAGTCAGGACTTTTCCCATCAAACAAAGGGGAAGTTCCGCTGCCCCAAGCATTTCAGATTTGTCAAACGACACTATTTCTTTGACATTGCTCTGCCGATTTCTGTTGGAATTCGCCGACGCCATTCGGGAAAACACCAAGGGCATGTTTGTTTTGGGATGGGAAATCCGGATTTGGGATTTCGAAACTCCACCCCCGTTACAGTTTGGGATTTTGATTCAGGATTTCAAAATCCTACCCTATAAACCCAATAAAAGTCAACCCTATAAATACCTACAAATCCTATATAAATACCTATAAAACCTATAACCCTATTCTATAAAGTTAAATTCTACCCTACATAAATCTCAAAACAAACACAAAACATAAAAAGCATTAGGATTTTAAAATCCACTAGATTTTGAAATCCGGATTTCAAAATCCTCCAAATTCCAAAACAAACATGCCCCAAGCGACCGACACCAAGACATCTAGCTTAAGGAATCTACAAACAACAGGGATAGAATGGGGACCCTAAAACTCTAACAGACTCGACAGGGGAGCACAAGAGGACGCCTCTAAGGACAGATTCCAAAGACCACGGGAAGCACCTACGGGGACTCGACTTAAGAGAGATCTAAGGCGGGTGGGGGTGGGGGTGGGGGTGGGGGTGGGGGGATAGGGACTGGTGGAAGAGAGAGGACAAAGAAAGAAGAAAAAACCAGTGGGGAGAAGACAAAGAAAAAAATAGAGGAAAAAAAGCAAAGAGGAAAAATGGGGGATGAAGATTTTGACTTTGACAGCAAGCTGCCGACACAAGACGGAAAGACAACCGACAGAAAACTCACAGCGGCGCGAGGAAGCAAAACCCTTAAGCTAAACCCTTAAGCTAGAGGGACATGCACCTTTCAATATATTAACATACACTTTTTCAGAATTTTTTTTTTTTAAATTCAAAGTTTAACCGTTGACCTGTCAAGGTCAACTCAAGTACACTGTGTACTTGAATGAGACCTTGGCCAAAATATATGTATACAAAATAATAACAGTCTGAAACGGTCCAAATGGAACCAAATCGAAATTTATCGGTCTGATCTGGACTGGATTGATTCAGGTCCGGTCTCGAGTCTCCGGTCCACTCATTTGAGTGAATTCCAGTCCAATTTTAAATCAGTGCACATCTTTAGATGTAAATGTGTAAAAAAATCATATTATTTAATTATATATAAAATAATAAAAATGATAAACATTGTGAGACAGATGGAGTATAGTGTATACATAATATACGAAATTAGTAAGGTTTAAATATATAAGAAAAAAAATCTTAAATGTTTAATGTGTACGACTAGATCGAAGATGTGTGCACATTAATTTTGATCCGGTCCGTTTTAGAATTTTGCGAGTCGTAACCGATTCCCTTGAAATTCTCGAGGGTCACCCGATTGTTGAAAGTGTTGTACAGTAAAATTTTAAAAATATTGTATACTTAATTAAAAAATACAAGAATATCGAGCTATTGCTGCCGCTGCCTCTGAAGTACAGTGGCTCAAAACTCTTTTGCAGGAACTCCACTTCCCCACCTCGCCTACACCAGCCCTCTACTGCGACAACATTGGTGCCACCTACTTGTGCTCGAATCCTGTGTTTCACTCACGAATGAAGCACATTGCAATTGATTTTCACTTTGTTCGTGACCTCATCAAGACGAAACAACTACGTGTGTCTCATGTCTCCTCTGCCGATCAACTTGCGGATGCTCTCACGAAACCTCTCTCCAGCACTCGTCTACAACTTCTCATGTCCAAGATTGGACTCACCGATGGTGCTCCATCTTGAGGGGGCGTATTGGACCTATATTAGTAAATACACTCTTCTTCTTATTTATTGTATAGGCCCATCTTAGTTTCCTATGGGCTCTCTTATAAAGCCCATTAGGGTTAGGTTAGACCTAAATGTCTCTTGTATAAATACCCATTGTAAATCATTCCTACAACAAAAATTAAGAAATTATATTTTTCCACATATTTGTATTCTCTATATGGTATCATCGAGTCATTTGGCTCACGCCTGATCCAAACCTTAGCCGCCGCCGCCGCTGCAAACTCCAGCCGCCGCCGCCGCTCCTCCCCCACGCCGCCGCAGCCTTCGTTTCTGAAGAGCCGCCGCCGCCGTCCGTCGCACGACGCCCAGCCTGTTCTGCTCCTTCACTCTCTCCGCTGCTCCACTCAATACAATGGCCACCTCCTATCCGTTGCCGGCACCAATCACCTTTAAAGGCCTTGCAAACATGTCCTTGAAGCTCACCTCCACCAACTATGGTGCTTGGTCATTTCAGCTTCGTCTTCTTCTTACTGGACACAACCTCTTTGGCTATGTCTTGGGCACGCACCCATGCCCACCTTCCACCATCCCAGCTGTCGGCGCCACCGACACCACCGCCACTGTTCCCAACCCTGCCCACGATCTGTGGGTGTGTCAAGACAACCTTATCTTTTCGGCCATGGTTGGATCCATGTCTCCTGAACTTAAAAGAGGGTACTGTCATCTCTTTCAATTTTTGTGTTTTTGCTATGCCTAGTTAAATTTCGTAGATCATCTATTATATTTATTTTTACATTTAAATATTTAATTTAGATCGATTATCTAATAATCTTTACAATTGCATATCGTATCTCGTAATCCTTGACGGTAGATAGTTGGGGTCCATTTGGTAGCCCAATAAGTTATCAGGCCTATTAAGGAGATATCTTAATCGTGTATGATTAATAGCTGACTAAGTTTTAATATATTGTTTGATATACATATAGTCGTGGTGTGATTGTGTATGTGGGATAATTGTTTATTTACTACATTGTCCTCCATAACAAATTAAAATTCCAAATATGCCATCATCAAAATTTAAAACTTCCTCTGCTATCCATTCTCACGCAAGAAACTTCCTTCGTTTTCAATAGGGCCCCAAATTCTTCTTCACGGGAGTCTTCATCATCGTTGAACAATTATTTTGGAATCAATTATGGAATCCATTTTGCGAACGACTATGTTGGAATCGATCGGCGCCAGAAATGCAATTAAACCCACACACGCTTGAAATACACCTCGTGTACACACAATCTCACACTTAAACTTGGAAATACACTCCATATACACACAAACACAACTCAATACAGCATACCCATTGTCTTGTTTCCAGATTGTATAAAACTGACAATACAAAAGAAAAATAAAAAATCAAGGTCGGATTAAAGATAACATAATGTATTTAACACTATATTCGTTGAAGAAAAAGAAGCTTGATTTACGGAATGTCGACAATCTAGTGACGAAGAACACCCACATCACGGTGAACAATCTTGACCTTCAGCGCGATACTCAAGACCTGAAAATACGCACCAGCAATTTGTAAGTTTTTTTTTATTTTTTACGCCGACAACTGGATCTGTAACAGAAAATACACAGTTAAAACTTTAGTGCACCAGAAAATTTATCGGAATATCGAGGTTTCGAGGTTTCCATTGCCTCTTCAGATTAGAAGAGGAGACCCAACTTCGCAACGTGTGAAATGAGAAAAATAACTAGGGTTTCACTATGAATACGAGGGGCAATTTTGTAACTTAATATTTTGGTCCGAAAACGGATACAACCCGGATACACTATCGCCGCACCTTCGGCAAGATTAAAAACACAGTTTTATCATCAATTAGTTGTGGACCGTGTATTTCTCTTGGGCCTAAAGGATTTCAACCAAACACCTAAATGACCCAGATTAGGTACATATCTCACTTTAGTCACCCCTAATCTGGCCCACCAAATGGGGCCTTGCTATATATTTATCCACGATAATCGAGTTATGTACACAAGATTCACTTTCAATTCATGAATAGTCTAATCCAGTGGTGGCCCTGAGGGAGGGCATGAGGAGCAATCGTCCTGGGCCCCAAAATTTTAGGGGCTAACTTTAAAATTAAAAGGTAAAAAAAAATATAATGAATATGAATATCTAAGGTAGGTTTAGAATAATATTATAATGATAAAATATTAAAATGAATTTATTATGCACTTTTTTTCGAAAATGACCATAACAATTACCCAAGGGGCCAAGACCCAATATCTAAGGAGTAGTGCCTTTAAATTATCCTGCTTTCAAACTTTGTATTCCATATTTCTAATTTCCATTACAATATACTTTGTTGAATTCAAGTGGTTATATCTCATCTTGACATCGAATCGGTGATCACGTTTGACAATCGACATGACATTCGGCTTTCCCTTTCAATCGACGTTTGGTTATATCCAGACTGCTATTGAGAACTGAAATAAGTTTTTCTAAATTAAAATTGTTAAAAATATATTTATGATCCACTATGTTACAAGAAAGATTAAATGGACTAACAACTTTAACTTTATGTATTAAATGGACAAAGTGGGATGGCTCAAGTGGTTAGAGCACCACTACCTAGGCCTTAGATCTTGGGTTCGAGTCATGGGGAGGGGGAAAAAAGGGATGGGTATTTGATATAATTAAAAAAAAAAAAAAATTGAAAAAGATATTCTTATGAAGATATTATTGATAAATTTATTTCTCAAAATGCAGAAAAAGTCATTTTAAATGATTTATTTTTAAACGAGGTCCACAATCTCAGGTGATTTATTTTTAAACGAGGTCCAGACCTACAAAATCTCAGGACCGGCTCTGGTCTAATCTAAATTTACTTATCATATATCTCTTCGATTTTAAAAAGTTTATCCCATTTTAATTTTACAATTTGTTTTAATTATTTTTATCACACGTCTCTCAAAATTACATCTATGTAAATTCTTATAATTTTTCATTTAATTTTTTTTTATAATTAATGTAGGTTATTACATTTTTTTCTCATTTTTTTTTCTTTATCTATTGATAATGAAGTGTAAATTTGTTAAAAAGAATTATGTGAACAATAAAAGCCATTAAAAAGAGTTTATTTCTTCTTAGGTGCCATTTTCACCCTCCCCACTCTATGTAGGTGCCATCTTTTTAAAAAATTGACATTAGGTGCCATATTCAACCTGAAAAACCCAAATTGCCCTTATTAAACAACTCACCCACCCCTCTCCTCTTCTCTCAACACGTCTCATCTTCTTCTCTCTCCTCTCTCCTCTCTCCTCTCTCCTTACACATTCTTTGATTTTTGTAGATGTCCCATCAAGCCTTCTCCATCAAGATCAAGGATGCAATTTGAATTTCATCAAATTTATCCTTCAACTCTAGTGCAAGAACTAGTCGAGGTGGATGGATAATCGTGTTTTAAACATTCTCGTCTGCAAAACTTTCGGCGGCGGTGATGGAGGCTCGACAGCCATGGCGAAGCAGCGGCGGCGGCGATGGAGGCTCGGCGGCCATGGAGACTCAATAGCCATGGCGAAGGTTCGCCGCCAAAGTTCAAGGCGATGGAGGCTCGTCGGCCATGGCGAAAGCCACCATCTTCGTCGGAGAAAAGCACAACAGCGACGGTAAGCCACGGCGACGGCCTTCGGCTTCCCCGGAGGCCATGGCGAAGCAGCGGAGCTTGATGCAGACGGGCGGCGATCTGAAGAAGACGAAGCCGCCTCCATGGCCGACGTCGCCGATTTGCTTCGGACGAAACCGCCGCACTGCGTGCGAAGACTCGCTCGCCGGAGGTTCTCCCACCCGCCACTCCGACGATCTGCATCTTGCCGGAATTTTCTCAAGCAGCGGCCTCAAAATTGCTAGGGCATGGGCTAGGGTTTCCTCACCCCATTGGACCTGTTAGTGGGTCAGTATTTTTTTTTTTTTTAATTTATTTTTTTATAGATACAAATAAATTATTCGTTGGTGCAATTAAATTTTTCGTTGGTGCAAATATTTTCTTGATGCAAATATTTCCTGATGCAAACATTTTTTTACTTGTGCATATATTTTATTTGTTGGTGCAAATCTTTCTTTGTTGATGCAAATTATTTTTGCTCATTGATGCAAATGTTATTTTTATATTTATTTTGTATTTTTTTTGTGAGTTTTATATTATTTTTTAATTTTTTGTGCATTTGTTTTTGAATTTTTTGCTTATTTACGTTTTCGAGCTTGAGCTCGAATTGAGCTTGTTTAATTTTATAAAGAGGTTTTTTCGAGCAGAGCTCAAACTAGGTTCATTTACTTTGCTATTGAGGTTTTGTGATTTTGTTAGTTTTATATTAATTTCTGAACGAACAAAATGTATGCATCAAGGAAGAAAATATTTGCATTGACGGAAGAAATAATTTAGATCAAAGGAGAAAATATTTGCACCAACAACAGTTCTAATAAGAAAACGTCTTCTTCAAAATCATTACACAATCAGAACCAAAAACCATCCATTTTCAAGTCTCATGAAAAAAAGAAAAATACAAAAATCAACCAAAAATCGAAATCGTAGAAACTATAGCAGAAAACAAATTAGTAAAATCGAAAACAAAAAGTGTAGGCGCACAAAAAGTGTAGGCGCAAATTAGTAAAATCGAAAACAAATTAGCAATATTTCATCCCTTATCTTCAAACATTTATAAAGTTTCATCCCTTATCTTCAAACATTTATAAAGTGTAGGCGCACATTAGGGGTTAGAAAAAGTGGGGTGTTTTGATTGAAAAAATGGGTGCACATTAGGGGTGGGAAACCCTAGCCCAGGCCCAAGTGCCAAAACCCTAACCCTAGCCCTCCACCACCACCCCACGTTGGCTGTCGCCGTGCCCCCACACCACAAATGTCGACGTCGACCGGCTCCCACCTTAGTCCTCCGTCGTCGACCGGCCCCCACATTTGTCCTCCGTCCACTACAAAAAAGAGCTGTTTTACCGACGGAAATAGGGACGGAAATTCGGTCGGTAACAGTGTTTTCCGACGGAAATACCGACGGAAAAATTCCGTCGGTGCCAACCTCGTCGGTAAGTCTTACCGACATAATTTTTCATTCCGTCGGTACTACCGACAGAATTATCGACGGAATTTTTTTTCTTTTTTTTTAATTTTTTTTACTTACCGACGAAATTATCGACGAAATTTTTTTTTTTTAATTTTTTTTTATTTTTTAATTACCGACGGAATATTCCGTCGGTAAAACAAAATTAAAAAAAAAAAATAACATGGGCCCAGGCCAACGGGCTGGCCCAGCCCGGCCCACACCCAGTAAGGCCCGCGAGGGCCCGAATTTAATTGCAGATTTCAAGCGGCATGCATGGGACTCGAACCCGGGTGTGTGGGCGCATAGTGAGGAGCGCCCGCCACTCGGACAAGTCTGTTTTTCGTTAATAATTGTAATATTAATTGTATATGTACTCATTTTCGACCCAAGTTTTTTTTAAACAATTCACAAAATTAATTTCTTTCTATATTACTATAACTAAATTTGTGATTTATAACTAATTTAAATTTAATTTTTTTAATTTATATATAGTAAATCTAATTTGTTTATTTTTTGTGTTTTGATTAAAATTCTAAATAGTTCATATTATTATACTCCGTACATGTTTTACTCTTTTTTTTAAACAAATTCATTTAATAATTGAACATTCTTTTACTTATATTAATCACTATATTTGTGACTTATAACTATATAACTATTGTATATGTGTGAATCTTATTTTCAAGTAGTATATTAATAATTTAATGTATGCATGCATCATATTTTTATTCAAAACAAGTTAAATAACAAATTCCTTTAATAATTAACATTCTTTCACTTATATTAATCACTAAATTTGTGACTTATAATTATTGTAATATTAACTTTTTAATTTATAAATTATAAATGTAATTTTTTGGTTTTAATTAAAATTCTAAAATTCACATGTATAATTTTTTTTGTTTTTGTTTTGATTAAATATGATTACACTTATATTAATTACTAAATTTGTGGCTTGTAATTATTGTAATTTTTTATAATTAGTTTATTTATTAATTCACACAAAGACTTAATTATCATATAAACTAAATGGATATAAACACTAAAGAAATTATGTCCAAAC
Source organism: Galeopsis tetrahit (assembly GCA_963675135.1). NCBI lineage: Eukaryota > Viridiplantae > Streptophyta > Magnoliopsida > Lamiales > Lamiaceae > Galeopsis > Galeopsis tetrahit. Next base: position 74,497,090 of record OY776124.1, read on the forward strand.
AATATAACATAAAAATTTCTAATTTAATCAATAATTTTCTAATTTAATATAAAATTTTCTAATTTGATCAATAATTTCCTAATTTAATCAATAATTTTCTTAATTTAATATAAAATTTTATAATTTAATCAATAATTTTCTAATTAACTTAATCAACAATTTTATAATTTAATAGACATGTTTCAAATTTAATCAACAAATTTTATATTTTAATCAATCATATATTTCTAACTAAAAAATTTTCTTCTTTAATTAATAATTTAATTTTTGCACAAATTTTTTAATATTTTTAATATTTTTCTAATATTTTTTTAATATTTTTAATATATATTTTTTAATTTTGTGGTTAGAGACGGAAATTTCCGTCGGTAATTCCGTCGGTAATCATAATTTTTTTAATTTTTTAATATTTTTTAATTTTTTAAATATTTTTTTAAATATTTTTTTAAATATTTTTTTAAATATTTTTAATATATTTTTTTTAATTTTGTGGTTAGAGACGGAAATTTCCGTCGGTAATTCCGTCGGTAATCTTTTTTTTTTTTTTTTTTTGTGATTGCCGGTAAATCGGTTGACTTTTGTAATCCGTCGGTAATCCCGACGGATTTCAATCCGTCGGTATTTCGCAGTTTTTTTGTAGTGGTCGCCGACCGGCCCCCACCACAAACGGCCCCAACCCCGAACGTTCTTCGCCTTCGCCACACACTATTCAAGGGTCCCTTCATCTTCGTCGGAGTGCTGCAGATCGGCTGCCATGGCGTCAAATCGAGAACAAATCACAAAAAATAAAAAACGAGAACAGATCGAAGCCATGGAAAAATCACCACCACCGGCGGCCATGGAGATCGAAGCCCCATCCACGCGGATCGAAGCGGACGGCGACGATGGGCGACCATGGAAGCGGAAGGACGACCGGAGGAGCACAGATTAGTGCACACTTCATCTTCTCCGGCCACGAAGCTTCATTTTCGGGATATTCGCCTTCTTACAGAGGTGGGCGGTGGCGGCGGCCATGGAGCTTCACGGTGGAAAAAAGGCGATGGTGGTGGCCGTCTTCGCCGGAGAGTTGGAGGCGGCAGCCATGGTGGGGCGACAGCGGCCAGGGGGTGGCTAATGAGGATTAGAGTTTTAGGTTGTGGGATTTTGAATAAGAAGAAGAGAGATACAAGAGAGAGAAGAGAAATGAGATGTGGTTTAGAGTGCTTTAGGAGAGAGATGTGGAAAAAGTTGACAAAACTACAAAAAAATATGAGATGACATCTTTCTTACTTTTCCTCCTCTATAAGGGTATAAGGGTAAGGATGTAATCTTACCATCCAAAATAGCACCTAAATGAGAGGTTTTAAAAGGTAGGACTAAATGGAAATGGCCAAGTCCAAATAGCACTAAAATAGAATGGCCTCAAAAAAGAATTATGTGAACAATAAAAGCCACAATTATGAGAAAGTACCTTTTTTTTTTAGTGAGACAGTGTAATGTCATAGTATGGAATAGTGTGAATATAATTTATTGTGTTTCATTGAGAATTCGAAACAATATTGTTGCGTCGAAAAAGAACGCCTCCGGATATCAATCGTTCCTTTACTAGCACTGTTAATCACGAGTTTGAACCACTCGTTCGTCCTTGGCAATCTTCACGTAAATCTCCTTGAGAATCCGAAAATAACCTGCAAAAGCACACCGGAGGGGCGCTCCGGCGCGGAAGCTCCGACGCTCAAGTCAGAATCGTTCTTAGGAGAATCAAAGAGGAATTTCCCTGTGATTCTAGGGAAATTCCAGCGAATAATATGGCGTATCTTCTTAATTCAGTGTCTATTTCGTAAGAATGTATATATTGTGTAAAAACGTAAATAAGAATATGGAGGAAATTTGTTTATATACCTGGCCTTCCTCCCTGGAGAGAGAAAGACTCCTCCTTCCCTATATTTGCTCCCATTTTCCTATAAATTCGGCCCATCCTAAATACTTTGAGGGCTTGGTCCAAGATCCTAAATACTCGGCCCCCTTTCCTGCCTTGACTCCTTCTTTTGACTGAGTTAGGGAGAAATAAGCCATACTATGCATTCCTCTCTGGGCCACATCCTTAAGCCCAAAGGATATTATCCCTCGAATGTGGGCTAAAGGCCCAATTACTCTTCTTTCTCCTTTGAGGCCCAGGGGTGTATTAATCCAACCTTCCATCTTATTGACTTAATCGAGACCATCATAATTTATCCCGTTTCCACGTGTCAACTTTTTCAAGAGCGACATATTTATCTACATCAAATATATACAAGATTTGTCAACTATAAAAATAAAGAAGATCCTTATATATCTAGATGCGTAATTTAAGGAATATACCATCAATATTAATTTATACAATTTAATACTTAAATATCTTTTATATGTCATACGTATTGTAAGATAAAATTAGATTGAATGTATCTTAATTACTAATCCGACCTGAACTTTTTAATAAATTTTCGTCAGCCTCTTTTTTTTTCATAAGAAAGTATTTATAATAGAGTGTTAACATTTTAATGTCGAATGATACTTAAGTGCTATGGATTGAACTTAAACAATTGAAATTGAATTTCAATAAATTGAATTTAAATATTAAATAAAAAATTAAATTAAATTAACTGAACATTAAAATTTAAATGCATCAATACTCTTAATTGCATTGAATAATTTATCTTAATTAAATAAATGCCTACACTCATCTTAATTTACATGTAGCATATAGTTTATAAACATTAAAATTCATGCATACCTCTTTGTGTATAGTAGGAGAGGTTTGGATCTGATATATAATTATTAGACCCAAATTTAATTTGTTATATGTGATAAATTTTCTAGTAGACTCAAGTCTATTTTTTTTTAAAAATAAATGAGTCGGCCTAAAAACTTATTTAAAGGTTTTTTTTTTTTTAATTTAAAAGTAATTATATTAGTATTGTGATTTTAAAATCTATTTGTTAAAAAATATTGTTTATTTATGAATTAAGTAGATAAAATAGAGAATAAAATAAATAAAACAAGTATTGTAAATAATATTTAAAAAAAAAAAAAAACATATATACTTTATATGAACCGTGTAAGTAGAAAACTCACTGTTTCTTTAATATATATTCTAAATAAAATTTTAAACTCATTAATTTATTAAAGTTGAGCTTTGGCCAATAAAGGGAAATTATTTCCTAAAATCCATTCCACTTTAAATTTTGTGCCAGTTATTTAAAAAGAGGGTCATTTAAATAAAAAAACTAAGAACTATAATGGCATTTTCATGAATGCAATTTTTTATTTTTTTTTATCGAAAGTTAGTAATTAGATTATGGAAAGACTGGTGGGTTTTTGTTTAATTTGTAATCCTGTTAAATGTACATTAAATTGATTTTTTGTAGTAATATTTTATCCCAAAAATATTTTCTGGGAGAAATAAGTACATATTTGTTGCATGCAGGTTCCCATTGGTTTTCTTCTACCTGTAATTCTTCGGGATGGTCATCATTCAAGGAGCTTCCTACCTTCATAGAAGTAGATTCTAAAGAGGGGTTAATTTCCCAAGACTGTTGTCATCTCGAACTAGAAATGTCGGTTCAAGCAGTTGTCTAAATATTGGAGTATATATTCTGGATTCGTGTCAAAATTTCATTTTGGATTTTGCTTCAAAAGATTGCTCTGAGACTCTGCTAATTCCACTTTGAATTAATGTGCTTACTAATGGTTTCATATTCTTTGTTTTCTTTCAATTTTGATTCTGATTAATCTTGTTCTACTCCCAGTCGGATTCAGGATATATAATTAATAATAGTATTATTTAATATTACAAATACGTTCGCAAGATTTATATGCTAATATCAGTACAAATTACAAATATTGTAGGCATAATGTAATATTTTCCCTTTGTATTTTCATTTTTTTTTTCCTTTTTAGTTTTATCACCTGCATTTTAGTTTTAAAATTCTACCCCATGTACTTTTAATTATCTTAGTTTTCCCCCCTCACAAATGGATACATTTAAAAAATGTGTTAATCCAAAGTTTTTAACGTTGTTTCTACTCTCTGTTGGTAAGGGTAAACTTTTTAAAAAAATGAAAATACAAATAAGTAAAACTTAAAACCCAGGAGAAAAATGAAAATACAAATGTGTTAATCTAAAGTTTTTAACGTTGTTTTTAACGTTGTTTCTACTCTCTGTTGGTACGATGTAGTATTCATATAACCTATACTCCTCTGTCCACAATTGTTTGCACTATTTCCTTATTCGTCCGTCCCACAATTGTTTGCACTTCCTAAAAAGGAAACATTTTTTAAAACCCCACCCTCACAATATTCACATATTTACACAAAATGCCATTACTTTTACCCTCAATCTAATCACTTTTTTACTTTATCCATATAACTTTACAAAATTACCCATCAACACTCCACTCATTACATCTTTTTCTTAGTTTGTGTGTCCATAAAGTGGGACAAACAATTTCGGAACGGGGGGAGTATTATTTTTATTTAGGTTACCTATCTTGTCATTTTGAATGTTCTTTGTTAGATTACATGTTTTCATTTTTTATCAACATTCTACTATCTCTTCCTACATTTTTCTTTCAATTACACATCTCACTATCTCAATACTTTATTACACATTATTTATTATATTTTTTAAAACTATGTAGATCAATAAAAACATCATGAATAGTGTTTGAAAAATTGAATCTAGTCTACAAATTTCTGATATGCCTTAAAATAATAGATAAGGTTAATTCCAATATAGGGAAAATGTTTGTTTTGGGATAGGAAATTTAAAATTCCACTTATGTTCTACTTTAAGATTTAGATTTAGAATTTTAAAATTTTACCCTACAAATACTTATAAACTCTATAAAAGTCAACTCTATAAATACTTAGAAAAAAATTATGTATAGATACCTATAAAACCTATATAAACATCCATAATCCTATACTATAAAGTTAAATCATGCCTTACTTAAATCCCAAAACAAATACGAAACATACAAGTCATTTAGAATTTCAAAATCCACTATATTTTAAAATCCGAATTTCAAAATTCTCAAAATCCCAAAACAATAAAAGGGTTTTGGATTAAAAGAAAGAAAAGATAAAAACCATAAGTTCACAAGGCGAACCAAAGGCTCGGGTGCCATAAAAAAATGGTACACCCCTAAATACGATCTAGCAATAAAAGCGATTAAAAATTTCGAAAAAACTGATCAAACCAATGAAACTGGGTGGAGGACTATGGAGGGTCAAATGCATCACCCCAACTGCCCTTAAACTTGGAGACATGGGTGAAATCATTATCAAACCCTGTTGATTGGCTGATAGTGTAGTTCGTGCAGTCTCTAGCCTCGAATTCATTGATAGCGTTGTCCGAAATTTGGCGATGGGATAGGCTCCCCCCAGGCATCCGGGCTACTACATTTTTTCATGGGATGAGTCGAGGCTGCCCGAGTAGGGGTAGAAACGTCGTTAGCAGTAGCCTCCAAATTCGAATTGTTGTTGGCCGCTGCATCCACAGGATCCTCTGAGGGCTCATCCGTGCTGAGACTGTAGAAGGAGTTGCTTACTGGGGCCGGATCGACTTTGATATTCAAGGAGAGGTTTCGTGGGGGCGCTCGGGACTGGAGGTTTGAGGGAGAAGGCATCAACCGTCTTCTGTGTCGGGTCCTACCACGGGAGTCATCGCGAGGAGGCGGCGGGGCTTGTCCCATAACACAATGAGCAGACACGTGTCCAACTACCTTACAATGACTGCATAACTTCGGAAGCTGCTCATATAGTACCTCCACCGTCACAGATCGATCCTCACATTCAAGGACCAGCCGCTCAAAAAAAGGTTGTTTCATATCCCTCTCGACCAAAATTTTAGCATACTGAGCCATGATCTTAGCTGTTGTTTGTCCGTTCATTTTAATGAGCTTGCCAACAGTCGATGCCGCAGGCGAGAGAACCGTGGACTGCCATAGCTTAACATTCCCTGAAGGATATTTTTAAATTACAGTCTTATAATTTTAAAAAAGGGCTAGTCTTGGGTGAGACCGTCTCACAGAATGAGATCCGTGAGACGACCCTTATATATAAAAAGTGATAATATTTGAGCAAAAAGTGACAATGTTTAAGTAAAAAGGGACAGTCACTTTTGTTAAAAATATTATCACTTTTCAATTAAACATTATCAATTTTTTTACAAATCAAAATCTGGAAAAAAAAATATGGATTATCCTACCCAAAATTTTGAAATATGAGTTAAAAGAGATCCATTTCACAAAAAAAAAATCTGTGAGACGGTCTCACACAAATTTTTGCCTTTAAAAAATCACTATAATTTGAGATAAATAAAATGGAAGGCAAGGTCTCATAAGCCTCCTCGTGTTTTTATTAATTTTAGTGTCACATTTCAGTTAAGAACACCTACAAGCTAACAGACGAGAGAAGCTGCACTACACTCTATATGTTTAATAAAGAATGCTCTGAAATTTAGATAAAATTTAAGTGGAAAAAAAAAGTATTTATGCATTATTTTTTCAATTGTTGTGCGATTTCAACATAAAATTCGAGTATTTTCCCCATAATTTTTCACGTATATGAAAGAATTAATCAAAGGAAGAATTGTACTTTGGGATATAAAAAAAAATGTGACTATTTTTATGTAATTGTTAAGAAGAGAGGAACCAACATTTGATTTGACTTGGACGTGAAAATATAAATCCAATTTTTACATTCGAATAAGCATTCAATTCTTCCCCAACATCATTAATCTATAAGTGGCACCATGATCGATGTTAAGGAAAATATAGTTGTGAATGTAGAAGATAAAGATTCAAACAAACATCAAGCACAATTTTGAAGTTGATTACACCATTTTTATATTGTCATTCATTATTTTCAGGGGAAGGGATGGTAGTGGGAGAGAGGGAATAGAAAAGATAAAGAGTGGAAAAACATAAAAGAGATAAATATTATTGAAGTGTAAATGTGAAAAAAAAAATGTTTCTTAATTATATACTCCCTCTGTCCCGGGAAAGCTCCCCATTAGCTTCGGACACGGAGGTTAAAAAATATCAATATAATGAGTAGGTGATGTGAATGAGTAGCCTTCTCTGAAAGGACGAAAAAGGAAAGTTGGGTAGTGGAAGTATAAAATAGGAGTAATAAAAATTAAACATTGTGAAGTAGATGTAGTATATATAAGATAGGAAATCAATAAGGTTTAAATATATAAGAAAAAATATACTATAAGGAAAATGTCTTAAATGTTTAATGTGTACGTGACTACGTGCACATTAATTTTGATTCGGTCCGTTTGAATTCCCTTAAAATTCTCGAGGGTCGCGGAATAAAATTTTCATTTATTTTCTCTCTTCTAGTCACTTATACTACTCCACATTTTAATTAAAGAGAAATTTATGTTGGAACTTGGAAGGAGGGGGACTGGGGAGTATAAAACAAATTCCCCGAGAATTACCATTCCAAAGCCCTACTCTATACTCCATAAAACACTGGTGAGAAGTAACAACTCTAAAACAGTTTCACTCGGAACAAGTGTACCGCGCAACAGAAATCATGACCAGTAAACGAAAAGCAGATGGTAAGCAAAACTGCAAAAGTTACATTTCTGTGTTTTCACGAAGGGGTAATTATTTTGCTTTTTTTTTTTATGGCAATTAGAGTATTTGCCTCAGGGTTGGAGATGCCCTTAACAAGTTATGATAACTACATAACTGTATAAAAAATCTCACCACTAACGTATATCTCAATAATGACATTTTGAATAATTAAATGATATTTTCCATAAAAAATACTCCGAATGAGAATGGAATTGGGGTATGGAGATAGTACTATTTTAAATTAGTTATGTTTTCATAATTTATTGATTTGTTTTCATGACTTGTACATGAACAGGAGACTAATAGTGCATCCTAATGAAGATAAAACTACTGGAATTGATAGCAAATATGTATCTGTATACTTGGCCATCTCCAACACAACTTCCCTAAAATCTGTTGCCAACTGGGAGGTGAATGCTGTGTTCTCCATCTTTCTGTTAAATCAGACTTCAGGGAATTATCATTACTCATTAGGTATGTATTCTCATCTTCGATCTAATTATATAAGAGTTACATTTAATTTACTACATATAAGTTTGGTAGTATTCTTAATTTGCTACAACTTGGAGTGCTGCAGGAAGAACACAACGGTTTCACGCAATGAAGTCGGAATGGGGCATTCCTAAATTCATCTCCAGGAAAATTCTGATGGATCCATCAAATGGATTCCTAATCGACGATAATTGTGTGTTTGGTGCCGAAGTATTCATCGTAGAGAAGTTGGCAGTTTGTGAATGTCTTTCGGTGAAGAATGTGACACTTCCATACAAGCGCCGTTGGAAGATTTCAAACTTCTCCAAATTGGACAACTGGTGGACTTCTAATGAATTTGTGGTGGAAGGCCTCAAATGGTTGGTTTGTCATCCCTTAACCTAATCATTGTGTCATTTTTCGTGCTCTGAATTCATGATAAGTGGAACTTACGTACCTATTTTACAATTGGCATGTGTTAATGATGTGGAACAAAAGGTGAAATAAAACACATGGAACAAAACTGCTCACAAACTTTTATCTCCACTATTTTTTTGGGTGACGACTTCGGGTATTAAATTACTCCCTCCGTCCCCGGAAGTTAAGAAATATAATATAATAAGTAGATGTATTAGATGTGATGTGATTAAGAAAGATGATTATATAATGAAATGTGAGAGGGGTAGTTTGACAAAAAAGAATAGGTAGCTTTCATTGGGATGGATAAAAAAAGAAAGTTGTAGTTAATAAGTGTTGTTACCTGACCTAAATCTTTCTTTATGAAAATGATCAGGACTGTTGATCTATACCCTAAAGGCAATGATCATGAGAAAGCAGGGCGTAGCAAAAATATTGGAATCTTTCTTCACTTTGTCGAAGATTCCAAAAGGGTGAAAGCGTGTTTTTCCCTATGCATCAAAGACCAGATCAACAATGAACATCTGAAAGGGAACGTAGGTAAGTTAAAACACTTGGTATTAATTAATGGAGTATATATTTGCATATTCATAAGTACTAAGAACTATAATGGCATGCATTTTCATGGATGCAAATTTCATTTTTTTATCGAAAATTATTAATTAGATTATACGTTATGTGTGTTAAATGGAAAGACCTTTTCAAAACTGATGGGTTTGTGTTTAATTAATTTGTAATCCTGTTAAAGGTATTAAATTGACTTTTTGTTTCTCCCGAAATGGAGAAATAACAGTACTCAACAACATATTTAATCTTGCAGCTTCCCATTGGTTTTCTTCTACCTCTAAGGCTTGGGGATGGTCACCATTCATGGAGCTTTCTACCCTTGAAGATCCTAAAAAAGGGTTCATTATCCAAGACTGTTGTCATCTCCAAGTAGAAATATCCGTTCAAGCCGTTGTCTAAAAATTATACTCCCTCCGTCCCAGGATTGTTTGCACCAAAAATGGGGCACGCAAACTAAGAAAAAGGTGTAATGAGTGGAGAGTTGAGGGGTAATTTTGTAAACTTTTATGAATAAAGTAAAGTGAATGATTGGATTGAGGGTAAAAGTAATGGCATTTTGTGTAAATATGTGAATATTGTGAGGGTGGGGTTTATGAAAAAATTTCCTTTTTGGGTAGTGCAAACAATTGTGGGACGGACAAATAAAGAAAGAGTGCAAACAATTGTGGGACAGAGGGAGTATATATATATGCCCCCTATCTAGCTATCTACTACCTATTCTGGATTCGTGTAAATTTCATTTTGGATTTTGCTTCAAATGATTGCCTTTTGAGACTCTGCTAATTCCACTTTGAATTAATGTGATTACTAATGGTTTCATATTCTTTGTTTTCTTTCAATTTTGATTCTGATTGTTCTACTCCGAGATGGATTCAGGATATGTAATTAATAATAGTATTATTTAATATTTAAGCTCTTATAACTCAATTAAAAAAATGTTCAATTAATATTTGGGCTAAGTTCCGTAACTTAAAAAGTGCACAACAATCTAACCAATAGGTCAATTTATAAATTAATTAGCTACATTAATAACTAGGAGTATATATATAATACTCCATAATACTAATAGTGAAAAGAAATTAATGGGGTAAGGGGTATGCATGGTTTTGCCTTGACAAGAAGAATGTCCTAAAAGAAAGAGAATAGTGAGTGTCTTATCATAATTAAATATCACTTGCATGATCACTCACAATAGTTTCTTTGCAAATACATTTTGTTATTGAATTGTAGTAGTGTGTTTTCAAATCACATGTTTCAATAAATTTTCATAAGAAAGTATTTATAATAGGTCAATTTATAAACATAACAGATTAGTGCCACTTAAGTGTAGTTTATATTTACTCACGCGGGGAAGCTCTTGGACTTAACACTAGCTATTAAATAAATAAATAAAAATTCTAACTAGAAAACATTAACCATTTTCACCTTATTATTTTGAAGTCAGAGAAAAAATAATTTATAGGTTTGGAGAGGTTTATGTAACGTCACAAAAATAAGAACCACTTACATTCAACCACGTGGTAAATAGAGTTAATAATGGTGCACTATCACTATAGTCGTGCGATGAGCTCCCAAACGTGCATAAAAATCAACATTCCTCCATCCACCTTTAAATATATTACCAAACCCACAAAGTTATTTTAATTAAATATTTAATCTTCATATTATTATTTATTTATTAATAACTTATTACTCATCGATCTAATACAATTTTTTCACGACAGGTTTTAAGATATTCAAATTGAAAAATAATAAATTTATTTGAATATAATCTTATTTGAGTCTATCCAATAAATATTTGAATTTATCTTAATCAATCAATTTGCTTGATAATTCAAATATATTAATTTTCGGAGTTGGATATATATAATTTGAATTTCAAACAAAGTTAAATTGAATACAAATATATTTAACTGACTAATATTATTATTCGTAACAATAATCTTCGATGAGGTGCATTATATAATTATATAAGGATTGAAAATTATATTCATACGTTTGTTAATTTCTTGAGTGAGATATAATGTCATCTAACCCATTAAAATATACTAATAGACAGTTTATAGGCTGTATCCATCATATACATGCTTTTCTATTTTCATAAAACATGTATCAATATTAGAAAAAAAAGATACTATATATAATTATATGCATGTGTCGTTTTCTATAACAAATCCGAAGATTTATATATTTTGAAAAATATCACATTTATATTATTATTTGGAAGACATTATTATATAACTAAAAAATTTAGAATATGAATATTTACCATATCTATATCTTTCCATATATTATGCATGTAAAAAAAAAAAACTATTTCGTCGTGTATAAAAATCAGAATAGATAGTCATTAATTAACGAGATACATTGAAACATTATATATATAATTTCTCTTGACTGATAAAAATCTATTTATTAAAAAAGTCAAGTCATGGGTCAGACTTAATCCTAAAAAATAGACTAGACTTTTTTTTTAACAGACCTCTTCGTCTATAAAATAAAACATTAAACATTGCTCACAACCCTAAAATACCTTCACTCTGAAACTATTGCACTGTGCAAGACAAATCATGACCACTAAACTAACAGCAGATGGTATGCAAAACTTACATGTGTTGCTTTTTTTTTTTTTTTTTTTGGGACTGATATCTTATTTTTTTGAAATGTTAATACTTACAGAAGTTACGATATTGGAAACAAGAGAGGCCCCGCCTTCACATTTTCTGATGAAAATTGAATTGTTTTCGTTACTTGGCAAGAATGGAATTCAGAAATACGAAACAGGGGAATTTAATGCCGGAGGATACAAGTGGTATGTAGTAAACTTTATTTTTATTTTAAATTAGTTATATTTTCATATACTATAATTTATTAATTTTGTGATCACAGGAGACTAATATTGTATCCTAATGAAGATAAAATTGGAATTGATAGCACATATATCTCTGTCCACTTGGCCAATATCTCAGATACAACTAATTCCTGGGAGATCAATGCTGTGTTCTCCATCTTTCTATTAAATCAGATTTCAGGGAATTATAGTTACTCATTAGGAAGAACACGACGGTTTCAAGCAATGAAGCCGGAATGGGGCATTCCCAAATTCATCTCCAGGAAAATTTTGATGGATCCATCAAATGGATTCCTAATCGACGATAATTGTGTGTTTGGTGCCGAAGTATTTATCGTAGAGAAGTTGGCAATTTGTGAATGTCTTTCAGTGAAGAATGTGACACTTATTCCATACAAGCGCAATTGGAAGATTTCAAACTTCTCCAAATTGGACAACCGCTGGACTTCTGATGAATTTGAGGTGGAAGGTCTTAAATGGTATGTTTGTCATCCCTTAATCTAATAAACCTCCTCATGAAATCATCTGTATCATTTTTTGTGTTCTCCATGCTCTGGATTTTGGTAAAAAAAAATATCAATGTTGTACATATTTATTTAACACATGATATGTGTTAATGATACTGGAGGTGGAACAAAATGTGAAACACCGAACATGGACCAAAAATTTTCACAAACAATTATTTCACCTCCTCAATTGATTATTTTTTTCTTTTATGAAAATCAGGATGGTTGATCTATACCCTAAAGGCGATGATCACGAGACAGGGCGTAGCAAAAATATTGCGATCTTTCTTCACTTAGTGGAGGATTCCAAAAGGGTGAAAGCGTGTTTTTCCCTATGCATCAAACACCAGATCAATATTAATAGACATAAGAAAAATACCTTAGGTAAGTTAAAGCACATGTAATTTTTTATCCCAAAAATATGTTCACATCGATCCAACAACATATTTCTTGTAGATTCCAAGTGGTTTTCATCGGCTACCTCTAAGGCTTGGGGATGGCGACAATTCATGGAGCTTTCTACACTCAATGATCGTAAAAATGGGTTTATTATCAAAGACTGTTGTCATGTGGAAGTAGAAATATCGGTTCAAGCTGTTGTTTAAAAATATTATATATGTATGCCTGGCTATCTAGCTATTACAGTGCCAGTTTTGGATTCCTGTCAAAATTTCATTTTGGATCTTACTAATGGTTTGATATTCTTCCTTCCTTCAATTTTGATTCTAATTTTTATTAATCTTGTTCTACCCGGATGGATTCAGGAGTAATTAACAATAGAAGTTGAACTTGTAGAGGTGGAAATTTTTAATACTTTCCCTCACTCGTGTGTCAAATTATTGAGTGGACAATTCTCAGCTCATTTATCTGGAAAAACTTTAATACCATAAAAGAATTATGTCTCGTCTAGTAATATTTAAATTCTTACAACTCAATTAAAAAACACATAAACATTAAAAAAAAAAATTACAATTGGAATTGAGTTCATCAAGTTTTTATATTTTTAAGCATTGAAAATTTGCAGATATGCATCATTCTTTACTCTATCTATCCGTTATGTGATTATCTGCACACATTTTTTTTATAATAAGACTTCAATTACTTGTACAATCTCCATATGAAAATATTCCACAAAATTAATATACTTCTAACATCATTTTATTTTTAAAATTATCATTCATTTTTACTTATGTTTTACTTTAAACTTCATTAACACGCATTTTGTAATACTCGTCTCCCAAGTGTACGAGGGTTCTCATAGTAAAAGTAAGTGTTAGGTTAAATTATCGAACCATGAGACTAGTTAGCTTGTGTAGCCTTAGTGTTATGTGTGCATTAGTTAACTTGTGTAGCCTTAGTGTTATGTGTGCATGAGTTGTGGATAGAAGAGTGTTTGAGTGTTCTTAATTATGTGGAAATTGATTAAAGCTTAAATTGGACATCTAATTCATTGGTTGATGTATGATAATAACAATTATTAAAAATGTATCTAATAAAACACCTAAGATCGCGAGGATGAATAGACTAGTTCCTACCCGCGTAATCACATAACAAGGGAGTTCTACCTAATCTATCTATAATCCCTAATTATACTTTTCCACTTGCATACTAAACCCCAAGCTCCTATCATCTCTTCACTAATTACCTAAATTCTAATTCAAGTCATTAATGTAAATTATTGAGTTTCTAATGAAATTTATCCAACTCTCGTTGCGATAAACCAATATATACTCAAAGCACACTATTTCAACTAGACATGCGCAACGGTTAGAAACCACCGGTTACGGTTTTCGAAAATCGGTAACCGTAACCGAACCGCCGGTTTGCCGGTTACAATTACGGTTTTTAACCGCCGGTTTGCCGGTTTGCCTTTTTTTTTTTTTTTTTAAATTTTTTAAATATTATCTCCGTTTTCACTCCGTTTTTGTTCATTTTTTATTCATTTTAACTCATTTTTTAGAAAATACATTACTAGAATTGAATAAAAATTATATAAATTAAATTTATACATTAAAAATAGAAGAATTGTGTATTAAATTTTTTTTTTTTAAAACCGGCAAACCGGCGGTTTGCGGTTTGTCAAAATGTCAAACCGTAACCGAACTGCCATTTTACAGTTACGGTTCGGTTTTTAAACCGTAACCGGCGGTTAAAAACCGACGATTTTACCGGTTGGCCGGTTTCCCGGTTACGGTTTGAACATGTCTAATTTCAACCATCATCCATATATATGATCAAACAAAAATATCCAACTCTCTTAGCGATAATCATGCATCAATATACGAATTAAATTGAATCATGCAATTGATCAAATAAATACCCACTAATTAACATAATCAATACATTACCAATAGAATTAAACAATTCAAATCAAGCTAAAAATCTAATTTCCTTATAACTCCAAACACAATAAACCTAGCTAATAACATTTTAGATCTTCAAATTCTTCGAATGCTTACAATAAAATTAAATGGTCCTTTAAAATCTATCTTAAAAATGAAAGAAAATTAAACTAAACTATAGAGTGAAGGGTGGAGAATGGAGAGGGTTTTCCACCCGAATGAAATTGCTCTACGCCACTCCCAATTCCCCTCGCGTGCCCAATGTGCTCACAGCTTCGTGTGCCCATTTACTATAAAAGTAAACTGCTCACAAGCTTTCTTTTTATCTCCACTATTTATTACAGAGTAATTTTTTTTTTTCACACTTCCTTCCAAACTTATTTGAACAATTTCAAAAATATATGTCGTATACTTGATTAAACATTTTTCTTATTTGTAAAAAATTACTTCTTTAAATCTATGTTTTTAAAACATCTCTTATTAATACATGTCATTATTTTTTTACATTAATAATTTATATTTATTTTTAATACTAATAAATAAATTTTATATTAAAACTCGTGCAAACTGTAAATATTTAAATAATTATGAAATGGGGTGAGTATAGTTTAACCTAAATTTACTCTATTAAAATCAGGAAGGTTTATCTATACCCCAAAGGGGAGATCATGATAAAAGGCGTTGCAAAATAATTGCAATCTTTCTCAGCTTGGTCGGTTCCAAAAGGTGAAAGCATGTTTTTCCCTATGCATCAAAGATCAAGTCAATTCTCGCGGTTCAGCTGTTTTTTTTTTTTTTTTTTGAAAAATAATGGGAGGGATTATATATTTTTTAGTACCATGTTTTTAATTTAGTCTATCAGAAGTGTATTTATTAATGCCAAAAAATTTATATACAATATTTCACAATAGCACTACCGTGAAATTTGACTCATTCTTTTCTTCAGCGAAATCTTATCTTAGTGCCGTCTTCTTCTCTTCTGCGTGCAGACTTTCATAAAAAAACCTTCAGAAAATTTATTAGCTATCAATTCTATTGTTCAGATTTCCGATCTGATAATCACGAAACAAGGCGGAGAAATCATTATTTTGTTTTTTGAATGAATTAATGAGAAAAAATCAACAATAATTGTTGGGATATTCAGACCATAATTGTTGGGATATTCAGACCAGCTAATATCCCTTATGCTTTGTATTGATAAACCAAATCTACTAGTAATAGGATAAGGTGTATTATATAAACAACTTGATTATTCACCTTTTAATAGATAGGCTTTGGTCAACATCAGCTTAGAGGAACCCAGCTGATGTAGTAGAAAAACATGCCAACGCTCAAGAATCTAAGAGAAGAAGGAGAAGACCAAGACCAGAAGAGGAAAAATCAGTCGAGTGAGAACTCAATTGATGATCAATTGAGTATCAATATCAACTGAGGAACCAAACACAACTGATAATCAAGTTTGCTTGACTAGACAGCAAGGTTCATACAGCTAGGGAAACAATCAGAAGCCAAGTGTCAAGATCAGAAGAGCATAACCCAAGATCAGCTGAGTCAGTCAACTGAGGCAAAGGTCATCTGTTCGTGAGTATTGAAGAGTCTAATTAGAGCTGACGTGGACCAATAGAAAAGCGACAGCAGACACCTAAAAGTTGACACGTCACAAGGCTCAAGAAGGGAAAAGTCAAAGATACACTGAATATTACATGGAAATGTAGAATATCAATCAAAAGATTGTGTTTCTTGAAATACTGGATATTTGAATGTTATCCTCTAACGATAATATTTTAAATCTACACTATATATACGATTTCAAGTTCATACATCACGCATGTGTGGGGGATGCCAAGGTTGAGCTAATGTTCATAAGTGTTCATCAAGAAGGCTCAAGAAGAACTTCAAAGAAGAAATCCAACAAGCATACCCTTATGATGTAGATCATTTGGCAATCACGTATCTGGACGCTTTGAACAGGAAACGCAATTGATGGGATCTTGCAGCAATTTGTGGTGATTCATTTCCTTTTATCACAGATTGCCTTAGTCATGGGTCAATGATCATTTATACTCTGAATTTTGGGAGTTTTCCTTTTATATGTTGTCTATGTTTGGTAATGCAGAATTGATTAGTAGAATTTTATATTTTTATACCCATTGTGTAGGGATTTGTTACACAGAATTTTGAATTTGAAATAAACTGAGAATACGTTTCTCCTTAGAACACTAAGACGGTATAATCCTTACGTTTATCAACGTCTTCTGTTCTTAATTATAATTTGCGCTTACGTGGTACATCATCTGGTATCAGTTTCAGGACGATCAACAGTGATTCCACCTCGTCGCAATCAACGAACTGCTCCCATGGACGAGGTCTTGAACTGTGATGATATTGCTCAACTTCGCCATCAAGTCGAACAGCTTACGGCCCAAATCGCTGCTCTTCATGCTCAAGCCCCTGCCCCCACCGTTGGATCAGATAGGAGTGCCGATGAGGAGGACAACCTTAACCCATTTGCTGCTCCTCAACCAGCTTACCATGTGCGTGATCCTCTTCCTCGCCATGATGATCGGCGCTGGGAAACAGGGATGCGCCTCGATGTTCCAGAATTTACAGGGGAATTACACCCCGACGAGTTTATTGATTGGCTTACTACCATCGAAGAAATTATGGAGTTCAAAGCCATCCCACAGGCTGCCAGTGTCCCGTTTATCACTACTCGTCTCCGCCAGCGTGCCCAATCTTGGTGGCAACAACTCAAGGGGTAACGTCAACGGCTGGGCAAATAAAAAATCACAACCTGGGAAAAACTACGCAAACATCTACGCGCGGAGTTCATCCCTTATAATTATGATCGTGATTTATATCACCGCCTTCAACACCTCCGACAAGGCCAGAAAACTGTCACTGAATACACGAGTGAGTTTTATGCCCTTCTTGCCCGTAATGATCTCTCTTAAACACCATCGCAGCTTGTTGCTCGCTACATTGGTGGCCTTCGCATACCCATTCAGGACTTATTGAACTTGTGCGATCCTTTCTCCGTTTCTGAGGCTCATCAACGCGCCTTGCAAGCTGAGAAACAGTTGAACCGCCGCCCTGCCCCTGTTCGCAATTTGCCTAGCCCCGGCTCTTCACTTGCCAACACTACTCCCACTCGTCCGGACGGTCCCCCTGGCAGGCCGCCCCCGACTGCTGGCCACAACAAACCATTTCGTTGCTTTAATTGCGGTGAACCTGGCCATCGTATGTCTGAATGTCGCCAACCTTTGAATCGCACTTTAGCTGCATTCGACCAGCAAACAGTGGAAGAGCTCTCCCCCGAATGTATGGACCCCAATGACGACACTGAATTTGTGGAAGGGGACAGCGGTCCCTTGTTGATGGTGCGTCGCACTTTCCTCACTCCTTGTTCGCAGTCCGTTGATTGGCTTCGCACCTCGGTTTTCCATTCTTCTTGCACAATTGCTGGCAAGGTATGTTCATTTATTATCGATTCCGGGAGTTGTGAGAATGTAATTGCAGAGAGCGCCGTGGAGAAATTGGGCTTATCTCCGGAGGCCCACCCTCAACCTTACAAACTAGCCTGGTTGAGTAAGGGAACCGAATTACTTGTTTCCCAACGTGTCTTGGTAACTATTTCTGTTGGCTCAACGTATATTGATGATATTATGTGTGATGTGGTTCCCATGGATGCTTGCCACCTCCTTTTGGGGCGTCCTTGGCAATTTGATCGTGTTACTTTCCATGATGGCAGGACTAACATGTATTCTTTCATGTTTCGTGGCAAGAAGATTGTTCTACTACCCGGGCGTGGTAAATCTCCTCCCGCTCCTCCCACTAATATCACTCTTTTAAGTCGGGCCCCCTTTGAATCTGCAATGCAAGAGAGCGACATTGTTTTTCTTCTTGTGGCTGTCCACCAATCTGAGGGCCCCAAACCCCTCCCGTTGGTTCAGGCCTTGCTCGATGAATTTGGTGATGTGTTCCCCGTTGATCTCCCCAATGCACTACCACCTTTACGGGATATCCAACACGCCATTGATCTTATCCCGGGTGCAGCTTTGCCAAACCGTCCTCACTACCGCATGAGTCCGGTCGAGCATGAGGAACTTCGTCGACAAGTGGAGGCCCTCTTGTCTAAAGGCCATGTCCGAGAGAGTCTTAGCCCCTGTGTCGTTCCGGCCCTCCCTACACCAAAGAAAGATGGGTCTTGGCGGATGTGTGTCGACAGCCGGGCCATAAATAAAATTACGGTTCGTTACCGATTTCCGATTCCTCGTCTTGATGACCTACTCGATCAATTGCATGGCGCATCTATTTTTTCCAAGCTGGATCTTAAGAGTGGTTACCACCAGATTCGTGTTCGCCCGGGCGATGAGTGGAAGACAGCCTTCAAAACTCGGGAGGGTTTATTCGAATGGCTTGTTATGCCGTTTCGCCTATCCAATGCTCCCAGCACTTTTATGAGACTAATGAACCAGACCCTTCGCCCGTTCATTGGTAAGTCGGTTGTGGTCTACTTCGATGATATTCTTGTCTATAGCTCCACCTTTGATCTCCACTTGCAGCACTTACGGAGCGTTCTCAGCGTACTCCGACAAAATCAGTTTTATGCAACTCTTCCAAAGTGTGTTTTTGGTTCTACCAGCGTGCAATTCCTTGGATATGTTGTTTCAGCAGACGACTTAGCAGTTGATACCTCGAAAGTTGAGGCCATTGCAAACTGGCCAATCCCACAATCTGTTTCGGAGGTTAGAAGTTTTCATGGTCTGACTTCTTTTTACCGTCGCTTTATCCCACATTTCAATAGCATTATGACTCCTTTGACTGATTGCATGCGTGGTTCGAAATTATCTTGGATGCACGATGCCACTGCTGCCTTTGCTGAGATTAAAAGACGCCTCACCTCCGCACCAATCTTGATTCTACCGGATTTCCACAACCCTTTTGAGCTTCATTGTGACGCTTCAAAGTTGGGTATAGGCGCTGTTCTAAGTCAGGGAGGTAAACCGGTTCTCTTCTTCAGCGAAAAATTGAATGGCCCAAAGACACGATTTAACACATATGATGTTGAACTCTATGCGGTCGTCCAAGCCGTAAAACATTGGCGCCATTACCTTTTTCACAGAGAGTTCGTCTTGTTTTCAGACCATGATGCTCTTCGTCACATAGGCAACCAAGATAAGATATCTGCACGACGTGCTTCTTGGCATGCATATCTTCAGCAATTCACCTTTGTCATTAAGCACAAATCTAGCGTCACAAACCGTGTGGCTGATGCGCTGAGTCGATGCCACACCTTATTGACTGAAATGCGTGCTTCTGTTCCTGGTTTTTCTACAATTTCTGGGTTGTACGCCTCTGATCCTTTCTTTTCAGTGATACTTCAAAATATTGCAGAGGGAATTCGTGGTGAATTTTTTTTGGAGGATGGTTTTCTTTACCATAGTTCGCGCCTTTGCATTCCAGATTGCAGTTTGCGGCTCCTCCTTATTCAGGAGCTTCACAATATGGGTCATGCAGGTCAAGATCGCACCTTCCAACTGCTGGCTGCTTCCTATTTCTGGCCGTCCCTCCGCCGCGATGTCAATCGTTGTGGCATTTTTCATCGGGCCAAGGGTCAAGCATCCAACGCTGGTTTGTACTTACCCCTCCCTATTCCGACCCAGCCTTGGACGGATGTTAGCATGTACTTTGTCGTGGGCCTCCCACGAACACAACGAGGTAATGATTCAATTTTTGTGGTCGTAGACCGTTTTTCAAAACTGGCCCATTTTATTGCATGCAAGAAGACGACAGATGTTGTGGCTGTGGCCACCCTTTATTTCAGAGATGTGTATCGTTTGCATGGCTTGCCTTCTACTATTGTGTCGGACAGGGATACCCGCTTCTTGAGCCATTTTTGGCGCTGCCTTTGGCGTATGGTGAACACGAAGTTGAATTTTAGTTCTGCCTACCACCCTCAAACTGATGGGCAGACTGAGGTTGTTAATAGATCGCTAGGTTCTTTACTTCGAGCTTTGGTCGGAGACAACTTAAAATCTTGGGATACTAAGTTGCCGCAAGCGGAGTTCGCGCATAACCGTGCTATGAATCGCTCGACTGGGTTCAGCCCTTTCGAGGTTATCTATGGCTTTGTTCCACGGGGTCCTGTTGACTTACTGCCTTTACCCGACTCCGTTCGACCACATGGTGGGGCATCCGACTTCATCCGCGATATTCAGCGTATCCACCAGTAGGTGCACTCTAATTTACTTGCTGCCACTTCTGCGTACAAGTCTAAAGCTGACCGTGGGCGGCGCGAGGTTTTGTTCGATGTGGGCGACTTTGTGTGGGCCATTCTCACAAAGGACCGCTTCCCAGGTCACGAATATAATAAATTAGCAGCCCATAAGATTGGCCCGGTGGAGGTGGTGGAATGCATTAATCCAAATGCTTATCGCTTGGCCCTCCCGTCGCATCTTCGTACCGCCGATGTGTTTAACGTAAAACATTTGATTCCGTACACGGGCGACACCTCTTCCGATGATGACATTCCAGCTTCGAGGACGAACCTTTCCAATCCCGGGAAAGATGATGTAGATCATTTGGCAATCACGTACCTGGACGCTTTGAATAGGAAACTCATTTGATGGGATCTTGCAGCAATTTGTGGTGATTCATTTCCTTTTATCACAGATTGCCTTAGTCATGGGTCAATGATCATTTATACTCTGAATTTTGAGAGTTTTCCTTTTATATGTTGTCTATGTTTGGTAATGCAGAATTGATTAGTAGAATTTTATATTTTTATACCCATTGTGTAGGGATTTGTTGCACATAATTTTGAATTTGAAATAAACTGAGAATACGTTTCTCCTTAGAACACTAAGACGGTATAATCCTTACGTTTATCAACGTCTTCTGTTCTTAATTATAATTTGCGCTTACGTGGTACATCACCTTACCCCTAGTGAGTGATCTCATATCATCTATAAGTCAGTATAGTCTTATATATATATATTCTAAATTTAGAGAGAATTTCTCAATCCTAGCATGAGGCTAAATCAGATTGTAAGAGAAATTCTCACACCTAATCCATACACGAAACTCACCTTCTATCCTAAACCCTTAAAAGATAGGTTGAGTGACTTACAAAGAAGAAACATCAAAGTCATCACTGTAAGAGTGCTAGCCCCTCCTAAGTCTTCTCTTGGAACTCTAACGTAGCAAGACGTGTTACTCTTGGCACGCTAAATATTACAAGCCTTTGAAAGGGATTAATATCACAGTTGGGTTGTAAGAGTGGATGTAGGACAAGGAGGTCTGAACCACTACAAATGACGGTGTTATTTATTACTTTAACATGCATGTTTTCATATTGTATATCATAGCTTTCAAAGTATATTTTGTATTAGCTGATATCAAATCAGCTGATACCATCTTATTTACTTGTTAGTCATGGCAAAGCAATGACTCTTGATTGACTCGTCATTCTGAGTTAAGAAAGGTATTATGGAGAAAATCCTGGCATTGACATTAGCAAGAGGAGCAACCTAATAGTCAATTAATTGAATGATGGATATACCGAATAGTTACTTTAGGTCTCATTCGGTAGATATGTTGATATATCTATGATTAGGTTCAAATATCTCATCTGATTCAAATTGAATAGAAAATAATAATGTGTTTTTAGTCATTTAGTATGTATACAAAAAAAGTGTATTTTTGCGTATTGGGTAAAAAAATTGTTTTAAATTTGATTAGATTTATATCTTAGAACGGATAATCACCTATCTATCTTGAGTTAATCTACCCTAACAAACTAGGTGTTATACGTGTCTGAATTTATGACTTGTTTCTGAATAAAGATGCTGATTTTAAATCCCAAAGTTATACTAATACAATGCTCCTACAGTATTATATGCTTAGTATTCAAATTCGTTCCATAAACACAATGCTCCTTCAAAGATGTATATTAAACACCCTCCCCACAATGAGATTTGTTCCGTACGTACACATTTTATGAGGCACTTAAATCTGAAATTAGTTTTAACAAATCCCCCAAATCTCTCATCTTAAATCTCAAATTAGTTTTAACAAATCAACACTATCTCTCCCAAATCTCTCATCTTAAATTCAAATTCAATTCCATTGGCAGTGCAAAATCAATCCCTAAAAATGAAACCCCAAAAGTGTGAAGAAACTACTGATCTCGGTGAAGATGTGATGGAAGAAATATTGTTAAGAGTTCCAGTTAAATGGTTGCTGAAATTAAGGTGTGTTTCAAAATCATGGTGCCATTTAATTGATGGCAAAAGATTCGTGAAAACCCACCTCCAAAATTCAATTAAAAACTCAAGCTTTGCACACCATAGGATCATTCTTAACACATGGAAGGGATTGGGGCAATGCTCTCTGCCCAAGTTGTTGAATGACCCACCATTTACAGATGATTCAATTTCTTATAGTGAAGAATTCATCCGTGCTGAGGTGGGTTGGATTAATCTTGTTGGTTGTTGCAATGGTCTTGTTTGTATTCTCGTAGATGGAAAAAAATTTATCTTATGGAATCCAGCAACAAAAAAGTCGAGAATTTTGCCTGATTTTGACAATAAAATGGAGTACAAAAACATTATGAAATATGGGTTTGGAATGGATGAGGTGGAGAATGACTACAAGGTTTATGAAATGCCTTGGGATCCCTCCTTTATTGGTAAAGTTTATAGTCTAAAGAGTAATTCATGGAAAGTTATTGATGATTCTGTTTCACCAATTCATGGCTCGAGCACGGGCATGGGCATATATGCGTGTGGAAAGCTTCATTGGAACGTACACTATAAACATGAGATTGAAACGTTCGACTTGAATAGCCATGTGTATGGAGTCGTTGAGCTACCAACTTATTCAGAGGTCAAGTGCTCTTGGTCGTATAGTCAACAAGAGTATTACGGATGCCTTATCGCCTTTGGTACTGCCCATGGACAACAAACACAAGACTATGAAGAATTAGATATTTGGGTGATCAAGGAGGAGGTGTATGGGGTGAAACAGAAGACTTGGCATAAACTTGTGAAGGTTCCCTATGATGATAATTTAGTCACCATAGCTCCAAATGGGGAAGTTTTACTAATCAATACTTCAATTCTCAACTATAATTCGTTTCCGTACCCCAAGATAATTAGCAATGCTCAAATTCTTCAATCGGGAATCTACATTGAAAGTTTAGCTTCAGTTGATCCTGCCTGATGCCTAGTAATATTCTGAAACAGAATCTGCTATGGATATAGTTTTGCTCTCTCATTTTAATTACATTTTATAATTCCATGATTATTTTACGTGCTTCTTATATAATGTTTGTGATGAAATTATAATTATGTTTTATCATCATATTATCTCTTGGTAGGCAAGATTAAGGGGGTGATAAGGGCTTTATCGGGGTAATCTGACATTTGGTAGCTGTTGGTCAGGCCCATGATAGGTAGCTGTTGGTCAGGCCCATGATATAGTCCAGGCTCACCACAACTCAGTGATATATATGCGTTTTTAATCTGACCAAAATGGGCAGATAAATTATCGTTGAAAAACTTCATTTCAAATTATTATGTAGAAAGACTAAAATACCCTCCATATTTAATATCAAACCCTAGCTCTCACTTCTCATTTTCATATGGCGATTTTTTTTCTTCGACATTTTCGCTTGTAAAGGATGTTATTTACTTTTTGGCAAAATCAAGAACCCTAGAAAGTGAATCTGAGGCAGATTTAGAGAAAAGATAATGATATTTGATTGTGAATTTCAAGATTTGTTGGTAGCAAATTGTATTTCCAATCGATCTGTTTAAATTGAGAGCACACCAGCAACAATGGCGTCGCCGATAAAAAGATTGAAGACGACAATAAAAATTCGGGAAAAGACACTGGAGATTTTTTATGAGATACATCAATTGATATTGTTGATTTTTTTTTTTTCGATTTTACCAAGTGATTTCTATATATGCTGATTTTTCCAGTGCAATAGTGTTCCGCCGGTGTATTCTTTTTTTCACCTTCAGATGTAGGTGAATAATTGATTATAAAAACTAATTAACATTTGAATTTGTATATTCAGGTCTTGAATCTTGCATCTGAGATCAAGATAGATTGGCATTGTGATGGAATCTTGCAACAAGAAGAAGGTATTTTATGAAATGCTTGTGATGGAATCCGTAGCAAAAAGAAACCTTGCTATGAAAACTTGCAGAGAAAGAGCAGCTTGAAATTTGGGGGAGTGAAAGAATTTGCAATGGATTAGGACAATTTTGGTATAATGAGTTTTTATTGAGGACAAAAGTGTAAAATTCTATAGAATTGAGTATTGTAATCACACCTTCTATGTGTGTATACCAAATAACTTACTTGGACAAAGTGGGATAGCTCAAGTGGTTAGAGCACCAGGCCTTAGGTCCTGGGTTCGAGTCATGGGGAGGGAAAAAAAATGGATGGGTATTTAACTTTCCATCAAAAAAAAAAAAAAAAACCAAATAACTTACTTGTCTGCAATACCTTGTCTGCGATCAAAGTCCATATGATTTATATCTGCCATAAAACTAAGATTATTTATCTTTGCCACCAAATGGGGCCTTAACACTAGCTATTAAATAAATAAATGCGTACACTCATCTTAATTATAATTAGATACTCCGACCTCATAAACATTAAAATCATGCATATATAACCTTTAATAAATGATTGACGATTCAAGATTACTCATGATTTCCAAAACCATAGTCTATGATAGGGAATGGACCACGCTACTCGATAAAGACAGGGTTTGAGTTATTTCGTAGATTTTTCAAGTTCAACAGATTATTCTATTTAATTTAATATATATATATATATATATATTATACTAATAAATATCTACACCCTACGTCCCAGTGGAATTTGCACCTCTGGGATGACACACATTTTAATAAATGTGTAAGAAAAAAATTTGCACCTCTGGAATGACACACATTTTAATAAATGTGTAAGAAAAAATGTAATGAGTTGTTGGAAAATAAAGTGATTTTGATTTAAATACCAAAACCCTGATTGATGATGATCAGATTAGCTTAAGTCTAAATCTCAGAAATGTTGTGAGATTTATAATTCAGGATAGTTGTCCAAAGCTGAAATGTTACGCAGCTTGTTAAGTGTTAAGACAAGTATGTTGACTTCATAGAGACAAGGTTGCTGAAGGGGACAATATGGCTGAATGATCAAAGATAAGAAGACAAGCTACATTGTACTGATAAGAGCAACATCAGATCAGTCTTTGAAGTTTTGATGATCTAGAGCATTGAATGATGATTACTCAGAAGACAAATTTAATGGAGCATTTATTGCCAACAAGCCTGAACAAAGAATTGAAGACTTAGGAGCATTAAAGACTGAAGAATTGAATGAATGTTGGAACATTCCAACTGCAGCAGGAATGTTCAGGGCACTTGTCCCATCTGACCGTTGGTAGAGTACAAAGTCTGCCACAATTAACCTTGGGAAGTGTGCATATTTGGAAACTGACACAAGTCTTTACAACCGCATTTTTCAGAAGTGGAAGTGTGCATATTTGGAAACTGACATAAGTCTTTACAGCCGCATTTTTCAGAAGTCAACACATTCATTCAAACAATCATTGGAGAGCCCTTTACTCACTGGATAATAGAAGGTTGCCCTCCATAACCGTTTCAAGGAGGTTGCAAATAGACAATTTGAAATGCTATCTCTCCAACGGATAGTTGATCAAATTGCTCTATAAATTCAGAAGTGATCCAAGGATTCAAGTATCCAACTATCTGCTATCAAACTATCATCAAGCAATCAAAGGAAACCAAAGTTGTTCTTAAGAATCTCAAGTTTCCTAATCACTTTTATAGCTAAGTCATCCCTTGCAATATCACAAGCTTAACATTGAGATATCCTAAGCCTTTACACTGTTCTTATTGTAAAAGATATCTCTATTAGTTGGAACCAAAACCTCAAACCCTTACCTCATTGAGTGAAGTAGTGTTTGTTGTAGAAGTGGGGAGTTAAGGACTGTTATTGAGAAACACAGTCTTAACTCAGAGAGATTGAGCACTAGGACTCAGATTATCCTAGGGATCAAAGCACTAAGATAGTGTTGTTGATCAGTGCACCTTGGCACTATAAAACTAGCTAATTCCATTGTTAAGGAATTATCCTGTTCAATCAGGGAAAGTGGATGTAGGAGCTTGAGACTCTGAACCACTATAAATTGCTGTGTCATTTACTTACTGCACTCATTTTCTTACTTACATTGCTTATAATTAATCATTCTTAAAAAGTCAATTTCAGTAAGTCAAGGAAAACTGTTTTGGACAAAGTCCCTGATCAACTGTTTATTTTTCAGAAATTAACTTGGAGTATTCTTTAAAAAGGCCAACAACATTCCGCACTTAACAACTCTTTTAGATAGTTATCCAACTGTTCACTTCATAATTTTTCAGTAGGACAAGTATCTATTGAAGTTCACTCAGGCTAGTTGTCAGACAACCTCCCTGATTAGATCAAACTGTTTTTAAAAGAAAAGAATTTGCATACACAAGTGCATTCCCTCCCCCCCTCATACACTTGTGTCATACTCCATCTAGGACCAACATGAGTGATGTTTTAAGGGGTAGTTTTGTAAACTTTTATGAATAAAATAAAGTAAAAGGTAGGTTGAGTGTGAAAAAGTAATGACATATGGGTAAATATGTGTATATTTTAAGGGTGAGGGTTATGCCAATATTTTCTTTTATGGAGTGTGCAAATTGGTATAAAACATCCCATATATGGAAAGTGTGCAAATTCCTATAAGACAGAGAGAGTAATATATATAGGCCATATGGCCCATGAGTGGGCGCATTAAAAAATATTTCCATAGCCATTAATTTCATGGTAAAGTCTAGTATGCACTCGAGTGCATGTTGTGCACCCTAGTCTATGTGCATTTTTCAGTTTTACTGACTTACACTTTTTGGTAAATGGTGTTGCACTTTTCAATTATTACTAAAAATATTATTATACAGTTTAATAATTGAAAAGTGCAACACCATTTACCAAAAAGTGTAAGTCAGTAAACTGAAAAGTGCAACGTGGACTAGGGTGCACAACATGCACTCGAGTCCATAGCAGACCAACCCTAATTTCATAGCCATAACAATCCATATACTGTATTTGTAGTCGAATGAATATTTGTAAGCTAACACGACTATTTCATAATTGGTACAAGTAATTATAGTCGATTGTAGTCGAAGGGCCATGATAAACGATATTTTTAAACTATCACGATTATTTCATAATTGGTACATTACATAATACCTAAAAATAATACACCCTCCGTCCATAAAAAGTAGCCTCATTTGTCTTATATTCTTTGTCCATCAAATGTAGTCTCATACACTTTAGGGAAACAATCACCCTTCAACCATCACTTAATTACTCAATTTGCCATCAACTTTATTCACAAATAATCACTTTATTCACAATGGACCCCACAATACCCTATAATACCCTTATTTTATCTATTTTTTTCTTAAAACTTGTGCCCCTCCTCCATGGGACTACATTTGGTGGATGGAGGGAGTATTAAATTATATGTAAAAAAGATTTTACAATTTTGATATGTATAAAATAAAATAGGGATCTTGGGCCTAGTCAACATAAAACCTCGTTTAAAATGCTTTTTTTTTTTAATTTTTTATTTAAATGACCCTCTTTTTAAATAATTGGCTGCTTTTTACGTTGTATTTGTTGTAGAGAAGTTGACAGTTTGTGAATGTTGTCAAGGCCCGAAGTATTTGTCGTAGAGAAGCAGGTTTAAAAAGCAGTTTGTCAAGGCCCGAAGTATTTGTCGTAGAGAAGTTGGCAGTTTGTGAATGTCTTTTGGTAAAGAATGTGACACTTCCATACAAGCGCAATTGGAAGATTTCAAACCTCTCCAAATTGAAAGATTGCTGGACTTCTGATAAATTTGAGGTGGAAGATCTTAAATGGTTTGTCACCCCCTTTAATCTAACAAACCTCTTGTTTTTTTTTTCTTCTTGCTCTATACTCTGAATTCATATTTAACATTTGACCCATGTTGGTGGAACAAAAAGTGGCATGGAATACGAAATACGGAACAAAACTGCTCACAAACTATCTTTTAATCTTTGCAATTGTTTTTTTTTTTTATTAGTTATTACTTGAACTGACCTTAGCTAAATTTTGTTTATTAAAATCAGGGAGGTTTATCTACCCCCTAAGGTTGTGTTTGGATGGGGATTTAGGTATGGATTTTAAATTCATGATCTAAATCCACTCCACGTGTTTGGATTAACGTGTTTGGATTAAATGAATGGATTTCAAATATTTAGCATCTTTTTTAGTTAAAATTGAGAGGATTTCAAATCCTCACTAAAATCATGTGATTTGAAATCCATCGAATTTTAAATCATTTCATTTGAAATTCCCTCATCCAAACACAACCTAAGGGACAAAATCATGAGAAAGGGGGTTACAAAAGTTTTGCAATCTATCTTCGGTTGGTGGAGGATTCCAAAGGGCATGTTTGTTTTGGGATGAGAAATCCGGATTTGGGATTTCAAAACTCCACCCCCGTTACAGTTTGGGATTTTGATTCAGGATTTCAAAATCCCACCTTATAACCCTATAAAAGTCAACTCTATAAATACCTACAAACCCTATATAAATACCTATAAAACCTATAATCCTATACTATAAAGTTAAATCCAACCCTATATAAATCTCAAAACAAACACAAAACATAAAAAGCATTAGGATTTTGAAATTCACTAGATTTTGAAATCCGGATTTCAAAATCCTCAAAATCCCAAAACAAACATGCCAAAAAGGATGAAAGCGTGTTTTTCTCTATGCATCAAAGACCAGATCAATAATAGACATAAGAAAAATACCGCAGGTAAGTTAAAGTCAGTGACGGAGCCAGGATTTGAAATTTGGGGTACGAAAATATTAAGTTAAATATTATTCCATCTGTCTCTTATTTAATGACACATTTTGCTATTTTTAATGTTCCTTACTTAACAACTCATATTTAAAATAGTAAAAAAAAAAAAAAAAAATTAACTATCTTCTCAAAATATTTTAATATTACATCAAATGTTACTGTTTTATACTTTTATTCACACTAAAAGATCTTTATTACTTTAAAGCTCAAAAATTTTACTACCCGAATTTTTATCTCTCATAATACTAATAAACCATTCATATATTAAAACTCGTGCCCAAAAGTTATGGGTTCTTGAGTAAAGGAAGGAGGAAGTATTTAATAATAAAGTCCAAAAATTTGAGACATTTTTTTTTATGTAGCATACTTATATTCCTTTTGTTTTATTGAATTTGAGATGAAATAAATGATGGACTCATCTCTTGGATAAGATTAAGGAACTTCTTGAAATTTTATTCATTTGAATATAAATTCTCGAAGATCCTGTTATTTTTTGTTGTCTTAATTTTCTTTGACATAAATTTATCTTTCGTCTTTTCTAATTGAATTAGATAAAAAAAATTAATAATTATAATATAGTAAATTAGCAAATATAATTCATTAATTCTACAATAATTCTACAATCAAACAATTTAAATTTCAAAGTTTTAAACTATTATCTATTTTAATTAAATTAATTTAGCATAAAATAGTAAATTAGCAATTATAATTATATAAACTATAATTCATTACTTATAAGTTATAAATTCAAATAAATTCATTCATTAATTAAAAATTATAACCAAATAAATAATAAGTACGAATAAATATATTAAATAAATAAAATATGGAGTATAAATTAAATGGAGTAATAACTAATAGTAATAAGCACTTACCTTTATTTGGGCCTTTAATTTTGCAGCCGAAAAATTTTGAGCCATATTTTTTTTATATATAATACCTCATATATATAAAAAAAAAAACATTTTGGGGTACAATTGTACCCCATGTACCCACCTGGCTCCGCCTCTGGTTAAAGCACTCAAAATATATATATATATATATATATATATATATATATATTCATAAGTACTAAGAATAATGGCATTTTCATGATGTGATTTTTTTTTTTTTTGACATGATTTCATACTCCTTAATTAAATGGAATTTTTTCAAATGTTATTTTTGTTTAATTTATAATCTTGTTAATAATAAAATACTCCTACATCCACCAAATGTAGTTTCATTGAGGGAGAGACACAAGTTTTTTTTAAAAAAAGTAAGGATATTATGGAGTATTGTGGGGGGTTCATTGCGAATAAAATGATTGTTTGTGAATAGAGTTGATCACAAATTTAGTAATTAAGTTATGATTGAAGGGTGGTGATAAAGTGATGGTTTCCATAAAGTGTATGAGACTATATTTGGTGGACTAAAAATATAAGACAAATGAGACTAGAATAGAGAGGGAGTACTATTTTTTTGTTACAAAAGCCACATGTAATTTTTTATCCCAAAAATATGTTCACATCGATCCAACAACATATTTCTTGTAGATTCCTGTTGGTTTTCATTTAGGGCATGTTTGTTTTGGGATGGAAAATTCGGATTTGGGATTTCGAAATTTCACCCCGTTACACTTTGAGATTTTGATTTATGATTTCAAAATTCCACCCTATAAATATCTATAAACCCTATAAAAGTCAACCCTATAAATACCTACAAACCACCTATAAAACAAAATCCTACTCTACATAAATCCCAAAATAAATACAAAACACAAAAAGTATTAGGATTTTGAAATCCACTGAACTTTGAAATTCGAATTTCAAAATTCTCAAAATCCAAAAACAAACATGCCCTTAAGGCTTGGGGATGGCGACAATTCATGGAGCTTTCTACACTCAATGATCGTAAAAATGGGTTTATTATCAAAGACTGTTGTCATGTGGAAGTAGAAATATTGGTTCAAGCTGTTGTCTAAAAATTACTCCGTATATATGTATGCCCTATCTAGCTATTACCAATTTTGGATTCATGTCAAAATTTCATTTTGGATTTTGCTTATAAATTTTGCTTTGAAAGTGTGCCAATTCCATTTTGGATCAATGTGCTTAATTATTTACATCGTCCAATAACTTTTACCCTTTTTAAAAAACGTCCCATAATAGTTACTCCCTCCGTTTCGGGAAAAACTTCCCTGAACTTCGAGCACGGAGGTTAAAAAATACTAATATAATAAGTACATGTATTAGAGGTGATGTGATTGAAAGAGAATAATATAATAAAATGTGAAAAAGAATAGTTACCGGTTAAAAAATACTAATATAATAAGTACATGTATTAGATGTGATTGAAAGAGAGAATAATATAATAAAATGTGCAAGAGAATAGTTAAAGAAAAAAAAGGAATGGGTAACTTTAATGGGTAGCTTTCAATTACTTAATTTACGTAAGTTGGGTAGCTTTCACTAGGACGGAGTGGGTAAAATTTTAATTTAAATTTCATAATTTTTTCAATTACTTAATTTACGTGAGTAGCTTTCACTAGAACGGAGGAAGTAAAATTTGTCCAATTTTCAGCGGAGTTAAAAAAAATCACTAGAAATCCCTAAGACCATGTTTATCCATGCCTGAATTATCAAATATAAAATTCATTTCTCACTCCTCCACCTATACATTCTACACCACAATCCAAACTCATCTTTTTTCACATTTTATCTATAACTACCACAACCAACATTTAATAAATTATTTCTTTTATAATGTAATAATTATATCTATTATTAATTTTATATAATATTTTTACAATATTTAGAAAATATATACAATTATTTAATATTAAAAAATTCATAACTATGATAAAAAATTAACAAACACTTAAAAAAAATTATAACATTCAACAATAAAATTAAAATTACAAAAATTGAAATACAACATTTAAAAACTATTGAAAAATTTGTGAACTTGACTGGCTTTGGAAGTCGTGATGATAATTGGGATCATTTGGATGCTTGTTAGAAGAGAAAAAAGATAATTAACACAATTTAGAAGAGAAAAAAAATTAGAAGAAGAGAAAAGGGAGTGTATGAAATTGTGATCCAAAATATATAAGATTGGTCTCTATTTATAGAGAAATTAATTTTATGAATTTTGATTTTTATTTATTTATTTATAAATAGATAAGTAAAAATCGGAAATTATCTAAATAAAATATAATCGAAGAGTAAAAATTTGACATATGGCATACTTATTATTTGGTTGTTGATAGTTGTTCTACAACCATGGGCGTGTATGACAATTGATTTTTTTTTTTTTTGTCGTATGCTGATGCCCAGGGCATCGAACATGCAATAAACATAGTCTAAATTTAATATAAAACGTACTCCCTCTTTTTCTGAAAAGTTTTCATACTTTCCTTTTTAGTTTGTTCCCGAAAAGTTTGCATACCCCAAAATAGAAATAATCATTACAATCCTTACCCTCACAATATACACATATTTACCCTTCATGCCATTACTTTTGGGGCCCACCATACACTCTCTACCTACTTTATTTACTTTATATATAAAAGTTTACAAAATTACCCCTCACCACTCCCATCATTACCCTTTTTTCTTAAACCATGTGCCCAAGATTCCCCGCAAACTTTTCGGGGACGGAGGGAGTAGTTGTTTTGGTCACTCTGACGTAAATAAGACCTAAATTAAGCAATTAAAAAAGTTATGACACATAAATTAATTTTTTAACTAAAATAGAACGTTAAAAATACTCAACAAATGTGTTTACATTTCACAGCAAAAAAGATAAAAATACTCAACAAATGTGTTTACATTCCACTATTATATACTCCCCTGTAAAAATTTGCCAATTTTTAGGTCTATGAAGTATATATTTATTGAGATTATTTACTACTGGTTCCTTGTTTTTGAATTTTGTTGCAACCTACTCCCTGCGATTTTTTGCGATTTTTTAGCTAGTAACCCACTCCCAAATATGATATGTATTGTCTCTTTTGCCCCTTCATTCTCATTTGTTTTATATTTGTTATATTTTTTATTAATTTTGGAGGAAAAGGCTCCCGTACAAGCTTCTGTCAGATCTCCTTTCTCTCTCTCCACTCCCCAAGTCTCCCTTTCTCTCTCCACTCTCCTCTTTTCTTCACTTCAGCTTCCATTTTCTCTCCCCTTACATCCCTCCCTCCCTTCTGACTAACATTTGGTACAAATGGTGGAATTCAGGATTGGGATCCAATAAGATTACTGTTAATGACGAAATTGTCCTTTTCGTATTCCTTTTGTCACAAACTTATATTCCGTTTCAAGATTCAAGTTCTCCCCATCCACCGATTTGTGCAAGACGACGATCTGGGTAAAACGGCGGCGCATAAGGAGAAATCGGAGGCGGAGTGGGAGACATCGTATAAGAAGCAGAATCGGAGGCTCTTAATTCCCTTCGTTCATGCCATCACTAATCCTTCAACGCTCCTCCGACGACACGACAGAGGATTCCGCCGTGGCGGCGTTCATTTCTGCCATTGATTTAACTAGGGGATGGAGTAAATGACGGAAAACGGTAGAAATAAGTGGTTGTGTAGAGGTGGGTTACAGAGGTGTTTACAAAAGGGTTGTGGAGTGATTGTGGGAAGTCCAATTTGGATTTGTGATTTTTTTAGCACTTGAATATTAGTGCAGAGAGTTGGAGAGAGATAGCCATGGAGTCTCAGTTTTCATTTTTTTTCTTCTGAGAAACGGAGAGAAAGAGAATGGAGGTGTGAGAGAGAGAAATTTGCTAAGTAGTACAAAAGGGCATTTTTTGGCCAGAATTGTTTAGAAATGTAATGGCTAAACTCTAAACACAAAATCTTATATTTTTCAAGGTGTATTAGTATAGAGTATTTCAAATTTAATTTAATTTAGAGGGTATTTCAAATTTAATTAGTTTTTTTAAGTTATTAAAATTTAAATTAAAATTAAATTTGAATATTACCAAAGTAACAAACATAAACCTACCAAATCTTAAATTGAAATTAAGAGGAGTGTATTCAATTGAGATTTTTTTGGACTTTAAAAAGTCAGTAGATTTAGAAAATTCATAGACTCTATGCAGAGTTTGACTGACTTTTTTATTGATTTATATGGATTTTCATAGATTTTTGAAACACACATTTTTTTATTGATTTACATGGATTTCCATAAACTATGCCCCTAAAACTATTGATGCAAACTTATATCGAACACACTTGTATATAAAAAAAATATCTAAATTATTTAGAAAAAATACCAAAAATATATTAGTTCAAAAATAAATAAATTATTATTCATCATTATTATTCTCATCTTCATTTCCATCATCACGTTCACGGTTATACCTCGGCCTCATTTCCCACATAGCATTAGCATAGTTCTCCATGCATTAGCTTCAGTTCTTTGTTGTAGTTGACTTTGAGAAAGCAATTCCAAATTTTCTCTTCCATGTCGAGATGTGGTGAATCTTGATCTTCTTCATATTCGACTGGAAATTCATCAGCATTCTTTCCGAAGAAAGTTTTGTGTTTGAAATGGGAACGGAGGTGGGTTTTGAAAATTGCGAATCGCGATTTAAAAATACCAAAAATTCTCTCAATCACATTTCTTAATGATGCATGACGAAGATTGAATAACTCACTTGCATTTCTGGGTGACGACCTTGACCACCAAAATCTTTTAGATGATATCGAACATCACGTGCTAACTTTAAGATCTCAAGAACATTGTGAATAAATGTTCTTGAGATCTTAAAGTTGGCATTAATACTATAAATTAGGTGTTCAAAGAGTGTTCAAATATTTTATCTTTGTGTTCAATCTTACAACACTCCGTGTTCAAATATTTTAAAGTTTAAATAATCAATTTTAGCCCATACTTTTCTTTTTAACTAAATTATACTCATACTTTTCATTTTGTTACCAAATTTAGCACGACTATTTTAAAGGTCTTACAAGTGATTCAAGTGAAGCAACTCTGTTGCTTTTCTATTGATTTGAGTTTTGTTTGGACAATTGAGCATTTTTACGTTGTAGGAAGGACCCATTTCGATTGAAACCCCCAATTTAAAAAAAAAATTAGAACTATGCAATAAAACCGAAAACCAGAGCTGGAATTTTCAATTTTAGAGCAATCTTTTTTATGCAAGAAAGACGAAGAACTTGACTTGAATTTGAAGGCTGAAAGAACAAACGAAAAGTTAAAGAAGAAACTGTAGCATGTATATCGCAAGATGAACTAGTTGTTTGTTGCAGAAATCCGACCCTTTAGCTCATGGTTGGCTACTTGTATTTGTTTTTAAGCTTCTACGGTCTCACACAAGTTTTTGTGTACTGAAAATTTAAATTGAAATTGAATTTACATAAGGTACTAAACTTATATTGAAACTAAATTATTCATTCATTAAATTTACATATATAAATTGAATGTCAATAAGTTATCGAATCCTAATCTAAGGTAATAAACTCTAAATTCAAAACAAATCAAATTGTGACATCTATACTTTTGACTCATCAACAGCGTAATGATTGTAAAAAATATACAATATTATTTCAGGCATAAAGTACAATAAGATAAAACATAAAAATCAATGATAAGTATGATCACCCAAAAATAAAAGTTGAACACCAAGTATTGCAAATTTGAACACTGCGGGTTATTAAGCTGTAAAAGTTGAACACATAGTATTGCAAATTTGAACACTGAGTGTAATAATGAGTGGAGTTTTTAGGGGTAATTTTGTAAAAAGTTATGTATAAAGTAAATAATGAGTTGACTTTTGTGTATGTGTGGAGAAAAGGTAATGACATTTTTGTAAAATTAAGGATATTCTAAGGATAGAGTTTAAGGTTTTCCATTTTAAGGGTGTGAAAGTTATTGTAGGACGTCCCGAAAAGGAAAGTGTGAAAGTTATTGTGGGACGGAGGGAGTACTAAACTCTAAACTTTAAATTAAATTTTAAATATTACATGAGGTACTAAACTTAAATCTAAATATGTTACCATTTTTTCTCTACACTATGTTTAGTACCATATAAACCCGTCATTTACATAAGTTACTAAAACTTAAATTGAAAATTGAATGTTACATAAATTATTAGAACATTAATTGCAATTGAGTATGAATCTTCCTAATTTTCAAATTCAATTTAGGGTTTAGAGTTTATTAACATATGTAAACTCTAAATTGAATTGAGTTTGAATATTACATTTTCTAAACAATATAATGTGTAAGAAAAAATAAGGTACAAGGTTCTAAAACTTAAACATAAATTGAGTTTGAAAATTACATAAATTACTAAATCTTAAATTGAAACACTGAGACAATTATTGTGATTTAGTAAAGCCAAAAAGTGTTGACTCTTCATTCACGAAAAATTTAGTGGTTGATGAGGTTAGATATAAAAAAAAAAAAAGTGTTTTATGTGATTTAGTGAGTGTAAAGTAAAATGTAGATAAAAAATGTGTCAATTTTTAAAATAAAATAGGGATTATAGTTTTTGCAGTCCACTAAGTTGGCATATTTTTGAATTTGGTCCACTTGAATTAGACATTTTGATTTTGGTCCATTAAGTAGACATTTTTTTTGAAATTGGTCCAATGACCTGATATTGCAGGTAATTCATCCGGTTGACACTCCACGTGTACTAAGCATACCCCATTTTCCTTTAATAAAATATACACGTCCTTTTTTTTTTTTTTTTAATGTAGAATAGGTTATGGGGCGGGGCATGGGTATGGATATGGATATGGGGCGGGGCAAATTATTAACCCAAGTAATAAAATATTACTCTTGGGCAAAAACCTCCCAAAATTTGTGATTTCAACACCGACATAAAGGAAAAACCCCAATTTGAAAAATTCTAACTCCTTAAAAATCTGTTCGAACCAGAGGCAAGAATCGTGCAATCGAGTATGAAATTTCGAGAACTCAGTAAAAACGAGGACCCTCCACCTATTTACGGTACGTTTCTCTCAATTTTGGTGTAAATGGTGTAAAGTGTTTATGGATATATGTTCAGGTCGTATTTCTCAAATTTTCGAACACACTGAGTGTTTATGGACTGGAGGACTGGAGGACGTGTTTTTATAGGAGTTCTTTTGATCTCAGTTGTATGAAAATCTTAAATGTTGTATATTATAAAGGGAGGTCATACTTTTCATCTGTATACGGTTTTTTATTATTTTTTTGTCCACCTTAGTCAACAAAGGTAGGTGGGTGTCGTGTAAAACGACAATATTTATTGCGGTGGCCCATGGGAATCTTAATTGTTTTTCTATTCTTGTCGTTGGGTGTTAGTCTTGTAGCATTCATGACACTTATTTTAATCCTTTTTTTTTAATTATTATTATTACAGATTCCGGTGGGAATCAATTTAGTCTCACCGTTCATGTAAACGGAAGAATAAACCTTGGTACGTATGAAGATGGCAACTTGTATAAATTTGATTATGTGAATGGTAGTCTATTCACACTATCATCTTTAAAAAGATTTAGGGATAATTGTGGATTCGGGGAGACTACCAGAGTGTTTACATGTGTGGAAGAGGGTAGATTTGAAGAAATTCATGATGAAATAGGTTTTAAATCCTTAGTTCAGTCTACTCTTTTGAGTAATAGAGAGTTAAAAATTTATTTTGAGAAAGTTGAAGAAGAGGAAGTAGATGAGAGGGGTGAAGCTAGAGACAATGATGGGGTAGAAGGTGGAATTTATGCTAGTGACAGTGAGGGGGAACAAGGTGAAGCAGAGGCTGCGGCTGAAAGGGCTAGAAAAGGGAAACACGTATTAATTGAGGGAGATGAAGAGGGTTGTTGGTCCTTGGTGGAGTATAACACAAGTGTATGGGGGGGGGGGGGGAATGCACTTGTGTATGCAAATTCTTTTCTTTTTGATAAACTGGTCTTATCAGGCAAGTTGTCTCACAACTGGCCTGAGTGAACTTTGATAGATACTTGTCCTATTGATTACTATTAAGTGATCAGTTGGCTAAATATCTAAAAGAGTTGCTAAGTGCGGAATGTGGTTGGCCTTTACTCAAAGAAATACTCCAAGTTGATTTCTGAAAAACACAGTTATTAGGGACTTTGTCCAAAACTGGTTTTCTTAGCTTACTGAGTTTTGCTCTTTGAAAAATGATTGAATATAAATGCAATAAAGAGTGCAGTAAGTAAATGGCACACAAGTTTATAGTGGTTCAGAGACTCAAGCTCCTACATCCACTTTCCCTGATTGAACAGGATAATTCCTTCTCAATGGAATTAGCTTGTTTTATAGTGCCAAGGTGCACTGATCAACAACACTCTCTTAGTGTCTTGATCCCTAGGATAACTTGAGTCCTAGTGCTCAATCTCTCTGAGTTAAGGCTGTGTTTCACACTAACAGTCCTTAACTCCTCACTTCTACAACAAACACTCTCTTCACTAAATGAGATAAGGTCTGAGGTTTGGTTCCAACTAATAGAGATATCCTTTACAGTAAGAACAGTGTAAAGGCTTAGGATATCTCAATGCTAAGCTAGGATGTTTACAAAGATTGGCTTAGCTGACTTGAAGTGATTCAGGAAACTTTGGAATTCTAGAGAACAGCTTGGTTTCCTTTTGAAAGCTTGATGATAGTTTGATAGCTTGTTGTTGGATGATGAATTCCTTTGATCACTTCTGTATTTATAGACAATTTGAACAACTAATCGTTGGAGGATTTAGCAATTCAAATATGTCTATTTGCAGCACCATTGAAACGGTTATGAGGCTTGACATCCTTTTATCCACTGTGTAAAAGAGGTCTTCAATGGTTGCTTGAATGAGTGTGTTGACTTCTGACAAAGGCGGCTGAGAAGACTTGTGACAGTTTCCAATTTTGCACATTGTCCTAGGTTGATTTGTGGCAAACTCTACACACAACCAACGGTCAGATGGGACAAGCTCCCTGAACATTCCTGCTGCAGTTTAGAATGTTCCAACACTCATTCTATGCTTCACTCTTTAATGCTCTAAGTCTTTAATGCTTGGTTCAGGCATGATTGGCAATAAATGCTTCATTGAATATGTCTTCTGAAAGCTTTTGACATTTAATTCTCTTGATCATTTGTACTTCAACTGCCTTGAACTTTTGTATTTATGAGCACATCTTCAGTGTTCTTGATCTCTTCAGCTCAGTTGTCCATTTGATCAGCTTATCTTGAAAGGATCAGTAACTTTGTCCTATTGACCTATCAAGCTGCCTAACATTCCAACTTTGGACAACTATCCTGAACTCTAAAATCTCACAACATTTCTGAGATTTTATCTTAAGCATTTTACACAATCAAGTGTTCTGGGACAACTTGCCTGAACAATATCTTGAGCATATCTCAATTAATCTGTACATCATCATTCAGGGATTTTGGTATCTAGATCAAAATCATTTTATTTCCAACAATTTCCCCCTTTTTGATGATGCCAAAACCTATTACAAAGGGACCTTGACTTAAACTAAATATTACCTTCAGGGAGAGTGAACTGGTCAATCTTGCCTGAAAGAAACTGTTAGCACAATAAATCAAGTAATATATGTCAGGATAGGTTAGTTGAGATAATGAGTTGTTATCTCTTTGATAGAAACATAGTGATCCTTTTATAGATGTGATAAACTATTACAGGGCTGAAAATCAAAAGGACTCACTAATCTAGAATAGCAAAATAACAAACAGGAATCATAACAGCAAAATAGGGAAAAGAGTGAACTTATCCTTCACAGAGTTCCATCATCTTGAGGAGCAATGCCATACTGAGCCCAAACTCTCTTCTTTAGTTCCCAGATCTCCTTGTTGGTTCCTCTAGGGCCAGGCTTTAGCTTCTCCATCTTCATGATGTTGATAAACTCTTCCAGAATCTTTCCCTCATCAATCAAGTTCCCATTGAACTTAGGAGGCATGTACATAATTGGACCAGGGGCCTTGAACTCCACTCTTGCCATCTCAGCTGCTGCAAACAGCTTTTGGTAGAGGTCCCTGTGGTTCTCAAACATGAACTGAACAAAGACTTCATCCACACTCTCACCAAGCCACTTTCCAATGACATAGAAGTCATAAACAAAACTTCTCTTGGCCTCCTCCCATGCATCATTCAGTGAGATTGGAACCCACTTATCATGGTGAGGGTACTGAGTGTCCCATCTTTGCAGCATTTGAGGTTTGAGCCTTTTGTATGAAGCCCTCCTTCTTGGAGCTTTGAAGTTTGCCCTTCTCCCATCTCTTGCTTTGTTGGCCTCAACCAACTGATCCATTCTTTCTTTAGCTCTTAGGAGAGCTAGTTTTTCCTGAGTTTCTGGATCTTTCCCAAATCCTTCTTCAAACAATTTGGAAGGATCATCAGCAAGCTTGGGCACTACTTCTTCAGGCTCTCTGTCTTGTACTTCCTCTTCAATTTCTTCAATAGCAGGCATCAGGACTGCTTTCTTCATTCTCTTTGATTTCCTTGCTGGAGTAGATTCTTCAGATTGAAATTCTGATGGCAAAGTCAGGCTGGTTGGGAATTCATTGAAGGCTTGCAGTTCCTTCCTCTTTCTTTCAGATGACCTTGTCACCTTCCCCCTCACTTCAGCAACCTTCTCTTGAGGTTCAAGTCCTGTAGACTCACCACTTGGCCTTTGAAGCTTTCTTGCCTGACTTTCCATAGCTGACACCATGGACTCCTTGACAGCTATTTGAATCTGCTCTTCCTCAGTTAAATCTTCAACATTCATTGGGCCTTTGCCTTTCACAATGTCTTCTACTGCTTCCTCGTCAACTTCAGGGACTTTCTCCTTTCCCTTGGATTCACCAATTACCAAGGTCCCCTTTGCCCTTGCTCTCTGTCTTTCCCCCTTTTTGGC
This sequence comes from Galeopsis tetrahit, assembly GCA_963675135.1. Taxonomy (NCBI): domain Eukaryota; kingdom Viridiplantae; phylum Streptophyta; class Magnoliopsida; order Lamiales; family Lamiaceae; genus Galeopsis; species Galeopsis tetrahit. The sequence goes on from OY776124.1 coordinate 74,538,683, forward strand.
ATTATCAAAACATTGGGGCTTCAATTCACTCATAGTGACAGAGAGATGTGAGTGGGAATGAGTGAGGGACTTCAATTCCTGCAGTAGGTAAACATTCTCATCATGAATGTTTTGCATTTTATCATCTGCCATGCTCAAAAAGGTGTGAACAGGCTTCATCTTTTGGGAAACTATGGCATCCAATGTGGCTTTCAGTGATTGATCAAGTTTGGCCTGAAGCTGTTCAGTGAGATTGGCCACAACTTGGTCAGACACTTTGGCCATGAGTTCAACAGTGAACTTTTCAGCAGCTTCCTTCACCATAGCAGCTTTCAACTCTTCTGCCTTCTTTCTCTGTGCTGCTGTCCTCTGCCTTAAAGCATCCTTGATGGTCTTTCTCAAGGCTTTTACATTGTGCTTGTATAAATTTTTGAGACCATGTTGCTCTTTCTTCACAGATCTTGTGAATTTTACCATAGCATCCTTGGCCTTTGTTACTTCAGTTGAAACTGTTTGAAGTCCAGTTTCAACTCCACATATTCTTGCATCAAGAGTAGGCAAGATCACTTCTTCTGACCCTGTGAGCCTCATCTCCACAGAGGCTAGAGTCTTGCCTTGGCCATCTAAAGTATCAGCAGTGGTTGCATGAGCCTTCTCAACTTCCCTGACCAGTGTGTCCAACTTCTCTGACTGCTCTTCAATGATGGATGCAGTCTGAGTAGCCATCTGAAAGTGAGCCTCAGAGGTGTTGGCTTGTTCAAAGTAGATCTGGTTGAGTGTGGACACATTTGCTGATACTGCTTCAAGATCAGTGTCAGCATCAACTGGTATATCTGTCAGGGAGGCATCTGCAAAAATTTGCTCAAGAGTGACAGCAACTGAATCTGCAAAACTGACAGTGTTAGTAAAAACTCCCTCATCACCCTCTATTTCTTTTTCTCCCATAAGGTCTGATACATCAGCACCTTTTCTCTCATTTTCAACTTTATTCTTTTCTTCTTCATTTTCAAGAGATAAACTCACATTCACTGGAGAATCAGGCCTCCTTTCACCAAGGGATTCATCAAGTTCAGATTTGACTTGAAGAATAGCCTGACTCTCATATTGGGCTGCACCCAATATTTCTACTTTCTCTCCCTCTATTTGTGGTGCACTCAAGGAACCAGTGATCACACACTCCTCACCATCATCTCCCTCTGATTTTTCAGCACTCACAGCCTTTTCAACTCCTTCAATTTCTAAACCTGACACCTCTATATCCTCAACAGGATCCACAGAGGGCAGTTGTTGGGAGATCACAGTGCTTGGGCATCCCAAGTCCACTGAGTCATCCTGAATGACTAAAGGCTGGTCAATGTCCAACTTGCCTGACATTGATGAGGCTTTAGCCAAACCAGCTTCTCCTATGGAAGTCTCAGCATTGTCAAGCTGTGCCTCAGGTTCAAAAGAACCATCCTTGGCCAATGCATCTTGGACTGAGTCACCATCTTTGGTCAACTCCTCTGAATGATCAGAGTCCTTGACAGAATGAAAGGTCAAGTAATGTACCTGAGCTGAGTTGATACCAGGGGGATTGGGATTGGTGTGATCATCATCATCATCATCATCATCAGATGGGCTGTCAAGATGCTTGATTCCTTGTGCTATCCTCTCTCTTTCAGCAAGCACCTTTTCATGGACAATGGTGCAAAATAGGGCCTCAGTGGTTAATACACTGGTCTTCTTTACATTTGCAAAATGTAGCAGCCTATTTTCCTCAACCTGCCACCAGTTGGCACCCTTATCCTGAATAGCCTGAGCTATTTCCACAATAGTTCTATCTTTGATCTCAACAAGTGCTCTGAGATCATAGAATTGTTGTTGCAGCTTGGGATAATCCTTCAATCCTGGATATAATTCATCCACATTGGCTCTTGCAATCTGTCTCAACATCCCCTCATAGGTATATTCTTCACCACTATCATCTCCAGAAGAATTGGATTCAGGAGGGTTGGGATGGGATTCAAGTAAGCTTGGCTGGGATTCAGGTAGGTTGGGTTCAGAAGGGTTGGGGTTAGGAGAGGTCAAAACAAGTTGGGATTCAGGTGCTTTTGAGAGCATTGTGCCTGAAGAGGTAATTGGAATGGCTGCAATGGGTGGGAAAACAACTTGATCACCTTCTTGAAGAGCAGTTTCAAGAAGTTTGGTATATGAGAAAAGTCTTGGATCAAGTGGGGAGAAGGGTCTATCTTCAAGATTGACCAAATCTGCCAGCACATCAATACCTGATCTATCAGGTGCACCTTCAGTGGAGTACACCTTCTTGGCAATGATTGGTGCATCTTCAGGAGTCTTGCACTCCTCTTCTTCTTGCCTTGGAGATATTCTTCTAGATTGAATATCAGGGGAGTTGGCTTCAGGGTTGTTGGGTTTGGACTTGGATTTGGAGTTAGACTTGCTGGCCTGTCTAATCTCCTTGAAGAATTCTTTCTTCTTCTTTTCTTCCTCCATCAACCTCTGCTTCTCAGAAGTCTTGATGATTCTTCTTTTTCTTTCATACCTTGTTGGCTGGTCAAGGTCTCTGAATTCAGTTATACTCTCAGGCTGTAGGGGGACAATTTCTCTGAATACTTCACCCTCTTCAGGAGGGTTGACTCCTTCCTCAGCAACCTTCTCTATTTCCTCAGAAGTGGCTCCTCCACTTCTTGACTGACTTTCTGGTGAAGATTCATGCAAAATCTTCTTCATCTTCTTCATCTTTGGTTGAACTTTTGGTGGCTGGGCTTTCCTCTTTCTTGGAGAGGCTCTGGTTGCTGGAACAACTGTGATGGCTTTCTTAGAGGCTGCATCCTGCTTCCTTTTCTCTGTCTTAGAAGACAGCTTCCTAAACATCACCTTTTGTGCAGGAAAGGGTTTTGGCTTTGCTTGGAGGTGTGTGTAGTGAGCAAATCTTTCCAAGAGCAGGCTGGCTCTTGTGCAGAACTGGAGTTTTCCTTCAACCACCACCTTGTGGTGCTTTACTTCCTTAAACTTAAATTTTTCATTCATCATCTTGTCAAGAATGAATTTCTTCCAGTTGAACTTGACTCTCTTCTCAGCAGAGTCAATCACAGCAGCCATCACTCTCAATTTAGGCATACTGATTTGTTCAACACTCCCTGAGTGGCTCAACAGGCTCTTTACAACACAATCAAACAAATGCCTAAATACTGGCTTTAAAGTGTTTTTGTTTTGAGCACTCACAACCTTTTTAGGTTCTATCATCCAAGAATAATAGAACTCCTGATCATCTTCTTCCTTGTACATTTCTAGATTCATACCTTCAGAAGGTAGCCCAAAGCTAGCTTCTAAATCCTCTGCAGTGAAGATGATTGTGTGTTGAGTTTCTTCTTCTTCATCTTCCTCAGCATATGTGAGCTTTGTGCACACCTCCCCCTTCTTGCCCTTCCACCTGAGATAGGCAAAGAATTCTGCCATAAATGGATTCAGGCAGGAATCAGGCTTGGTGCCTAGGAATTTTTCTAGCCCTGCCTCCCTCAGCCATTGGAGGACTTGTTGAACTTCTGAGTCTGGGCTATCAAAGGCTACCAGCTTTTCAAACCAAAGGGAATTTGGGTTGCTAAGATAAGAGAAATCAATGTCCAAGGAGGAGTCATTGAAGTCTACAAGCTCTTCTCTTTTGATCTTAGGTGCCATGGATAATAAGAGAGATAGAAAGTTTTTCGGAGAAGAATTGCAGGTTTAGAGGTTTTGATATTTCAAAGGTTTTGGGAATTATGAGTGCGTAAGAATGGTGGTGAAAATTGAGAGGTTTATATATGGAAGGAATTTATTAACCGTTGGTTAATGGAATGTAACAGTGGGTAATTTGAAAAACCGTTTGAATATAGTGGGGTAGTGGACTTTCAATGGTTCGATGGAGTTTTGAATGTAATTTAATGGTTTGGATGAAGGCTCAAGAATTCATGCAATCTTATTAAGATTTCTGCATTAAATGCTGATTTGCCTTTTTGGGGGGTAAAAATCTTTATAGCACACTCCATCCTAAAATGTCCTACTCTTAGACCAAGAAATTTCTTAAATGTCTAATCAATGCTAATAATAGCAATAATTATCCAATTAACTAGGACAGACATCCTGAGATGTGCTTCGGTTTCTGTGTGGACCAGATTGCCTGATTGCTTTGCCTGAGTGGGTCCCAAGGTTGCTGACTGGGTCCCACTTGGACAAATCCCCTGACCAACATTGCTGAGCACTACAGGGACAACCTTGCTGAGTTTCCCTCTGTGGCTGACAGCTTCAGTGAAGTTGGTCAACTTTGCTGAAGTTCAGTTTTGATGAACTTCCCCCTTCATATTTGTCCATCTTGCCTGGATCAAGTAACCCTAATTCAGCTGACAACTCCAAGAACCTTGCTTCAGCTAGAGGCTTGGTCAGAATATCAGCTTTTTGCTTATCAGTGTGGATTTTGACAAGCTTGATATCTTTCTTCTCCACATGATCCCTTATGAAATGATGCTTGATGTCCACATGCTTGCATCTGGTGTGGAGTACTGGATTCTGTGAGATGGCAATTGCACTATTGTTGTCACAGAATATTGGCACTTCTTTTGTGATTACTTTGTAATCTCTCAATTGTTGCCTGAGCCAAAGTATCTGAGCACAGCAACTTCCAGCTGCTACATACTCAGCTTCAGTTGTTGAAGTTGCAACTATATTTTGCTTCTTGGAAAACCATGAGATAAGCTTGTTCCCCAAGAATTGACATGTTCCAGAGGTGGATTTTCTGTCAATTCTACATCCTCCATAATCAGCATCTGAGTATCCAGTGAGCTCAATATTGTCATCAGCTGGATACCACAATCCAAGATTCTCAGTTCCCTTGAGATATCTTAGAATTCTCTTGGCAGCATCAAGATGGCTCTTCTTTGGATTGGCTTGAAATCTTGCACACACTCCAACTGCAAATGTGATGTCAGGCCTGCTTGCAGTGAGATATAGCAGTGATCCTATGATTCCTCTGTAGTTAGTAGAATTTGTTGACTCTCCACCTTCATCAGGATCCATCTTCCAGTTAGTATTCATAGGAATTCTGACTGGCTTGCTTGATGCACATCCAAATTTTTTGATCATGTCCCTTGTGTACTTGGCCTGATTGATGAATATTCCCTTCTTTGATTGAGTGACCTGAAGTCCTAAGAAGAAATTCATCAATCCCATCATGGACATCTCAAACTTACTTTGCATGAGTTTGGAGAACTTCTCACATAGCTTCTCATTTGGAGATCCAAATATAATGTCATCCACATAGATTTGGACTAACAAAATATCATTTCCTTCACAGATTCTGAACAAGGTTCTGTCAACAGTGCCTTTGACAAAACCATGATCTAGAAGAAACTGTGACAAGGTATCATACCAAGCTCTTGGAGCTTGTTTTAAGCCATAGAGGGCTTTCTTCAATCTGTACACCTTGTCTCCTTCTTCAAATCCTGGGGGCTGTTCCACATACACTTCTTCTTTGAGCACCCCATTGAGAAATGCACTCTTCACGTCCATTTGATACACCTTGAATCTCATGTGAGCTGCATATGCTAGGAAGAGTCTGATTGCCTCAAGTCTAGCCACTGGAGCAAAAGTCTCATCATAATCAATCCCTTCAGATTGACAATATCCTTTGGCCACCAGTCTTGCTTTGTTTCTCACAATGATGTCATTTTCATTTTTCTTGTTTTTGAATACCCATTTAGTTCCAATGACATCTTGATGAGTTGGCCTGTCTACCAGCTCCCATACTTCATTTCTGGTAAATTGATTTAGCTCTTCTTGCATGGCTATGATCCAGTTGGTGTCTTGTAGTGCTTCCTCAATATCTTTAGGTTCCTGTTCTGAAAGAAAACAACAAAACAGAGCACTTTCTCCATGAAATCTTCTAGTTTTGATCCCTTCACTTGGATTACCAAGTATCAGGCTAGATGGGTGGTCTTGCAACCAAGTCCTTCTAGACCTGATCCTTTCAGGAGGATTCTCCTCATCTGAAGTTGGATCACTAGATTCATTAAATTCAGGAAAGTTAATTGAAGGATCAAATTCAGGATCATATTCAGGGGTGTTGTCCTCATTGTCAGATAAGTTGACATTTTCATTGGTTCCCCCTTGAATAGTGGATCCATTAACTACCTCAGCATTGCCTGCTTCTTCATTGGTAGTTGTTACCTGGTTTTGAACTGGGATGGGATCAGTTAGTTCAATTTCTCCTTCAGGTTGGTTGTCTACTGGTTGATTGCTATCAGGTAGGTTGTCCAGTTTTTGATTTTCATGAAGTTCAGGCTGGGCAACATCCACAAACACTGTTTCCTTGTTTTGAAGCCTTAATCTGGTTGTTCTTTGTGTTATCTCATCAATATTCAGGTTTCTATCCCTGAACTCATTAGTAGATTCATCAAACACAACATGAGGTGTTTCTTCCACAATAAGAGTTTTGCAATTGTAGACTCTGTAAGCCTTGCTGATTTGAGAATATCCAACAAATATTCCTTCATCAGCTTTGCTATCAAAAGCTTTCAATTGCTCTTTCCCATTATTATGGATGAAACACTTACAACCAAATATGTGAAAATAAGCAACAGTGGGCAATCTACCTTTCCATATTTGATATGGAGTCTTACCTTGTCCTTTGGTGATTAAGGACCTGTTTTGAGTGTGACATGCAGTGCTAATGGCTTCAGCCCAGAACCTTTTAGGCAGTTTGGATTCAGCAATCAAGGTTCTAGCTGCCTCCTTCAAGGTCCTGTTCCTTCTTTCAGCAACCCCATTTTGTTGAGGTGTTCTTGCTGCTGAAGTTTCATGGGTGATGCCATTCTTGCTGCAATACTCATTGATGTATGAGTTTATGAACTCAGTGCCTTTGTCAGATCTGATCTTGACAATACTTAGGCCCTTTTCATTGCTCAATCTCATCATCAATTCAGGTAGTTTGACTTGGGTCTCCTTTTTGTTCAACAAGAATACTACCCAAGTGTACCTGGAAAAATCATCAACAACGACTAAAGCATATTTTCTTCCATTTATACTTACTGGGATTATTGGCCCAAATAAATCCATATGCAGTAGTTGAAGAACTCTCTCAGTTGAGATGACAGGTTTTCCTTTGAATGAGGCTTTGATCTGCTTTCCTTCCTGACATGGCTGGCATATGTGTTCTTTGGTGAACACTTGATTTGGCAGCCCTTTAACTAGAGAGTTTCTTGCAATCTTGTTGATGGTTTTGAAGTTCAGGTGATTCAGTCTCTTGTGCCATAGCCAGCTTTGCTCATTTGTGCTTTTGGCAACAAGACACACTGCTTCAGGAGTTTTGCTCCAATCTGCAAAATAGACATTTCCCTTTCTCACCCCTGTTAGTAGCACCCGTTGTGTTGATTTGTTTTTGATAGTACATTCATTTGGTGCAAATTCAACACAATATCCTTTGTCACAAATTTGACTTATAGACAAAAAGTTATATTTTAGGCCTAGAACATATGAGACATCAGTAATTTTAACACTACCAATGTTTAATGTACCATAGCCTCTTGTGATCCCTTGAGAGCTGTCTCCAAAGGTTACTGAAGGACCATCTTTTTCTATGAAGTCTGAGAGAAGCTCCTTGTTTCCAGTCATGTGCCTTGAACATCCACTGTCCAGGTACCATGCTGTTTTCTTGTTGATGCTTCTCTTCTCTTTGGGGTCCTTGCAGTCCTCTTCATCTTCAAGTGCCATTTGACAGTCCTCATCACTGTCACTGTTGGAGAACAGTCCATCATCAGAAGAGTAGACACTCTCCTCACTTGCTGAATCTCCAGCTATCATAGCCTTCCTGTTGTTCAGCCTTTTATCTCTTTTGTTTTGCCTTTCCTTCCTTTCTTTTGCACTGAGGTCAGGACAGTCATACTGAAAATGACCCTTCTTCTGGCAGTTGTAACACACATCTTCATCATCATTCTTCTTGCTTGAGGACTCCTTCCTCCTTGATGATGATGGTTCACCTTTGCTGAATTTCTTCCTATCAGCATATCTGTCTTCTTTCTTTTCATCAGAGTCTTTGTCCTCTGATTTATGTTCAGGAGAACTGAATCTCCTTCTGGTTCTGTTATATTGGTAGAACTTCTTGTATCTACTAAATCTGGAGTTGAGCTTCTCAAATCTTCTAGCCATGAGTGCCAGCTCCTCCTTTATTTCAGATTTTGAAACAGACTGAGAGGATCTTTGAGTAATCTTCTTTTCTGTTTCAGCAGCTTTGAAGGCAACACCTTTGTTTGAAGAGGATGGCTCTTCATGCACCTTCTTTATGTTGAGATCAAACTCATATGCTTTGAGTTCAGAGAATACTTGCTGCATTGGCATGTTGTCAAGATTGCTGGTATTTTGCATCATGACAGAATATATGTCCCACTTGGATGTGAGACTTCTCAGGATTTTTAGAGCAACCTCTCTTTTGGCATAGAACTTGCCAAGAGAGTTTATTTCATTCATGATGTCAGTGAACCTGCCATCAAGATGATCAATAGATTCATTGGCTTCCATAGAGAATTGTTCATATTTTTGGATAGCCACTTGAAGCTTGTTCTCCTTGATCTTTTGGGTACCTTCACACATTAGTGCTAAGGTATCCCAAATCTCTTTAGCTGATGTGCAGTGGTATACTCTCCCCATCACTGCATCTGGAATTGTCTGGTACAATGTGTTCATTGCAATGTAGTTCAGGTTGTGCCTTTTTCTTTCTTCAGCTGTAAGGTCATCTTCATCTTTTGGCAGCAACTCCCTTGGATCAGCTTTTTGAGCATCAGTGAGCTTGGGATTTGCTTTAGTGAATGTAAATGGCCCTGTAGTGATGACTTTAAGCATCTCATCATGCTGGCAAGCAAGATGTGCTCTCATCCTGATCTTCCAGAAATCATAGTTCTCAATTGAGAACATTGGCAGTTTGTGATGAGAAATATGATTGTCTTGGTTTGGACCCATATTGTTGATGGTGTTGACAGCATCTCCTGGAACTGCATCGTTAGCCATTTCAACAAAAGTAATATAAGATGAACACAGATAAGTTTTTCAGAAATTTGGATCAGTTCAGTGACCACAGAAAATGTGATTTTGAAAATCAGTTGGATTTTCAGAAGCAGTGGTCTATGAACCCCTGCTCTGATACCACTTGTTGGTCCTTGGTGGAGTATAACACAAGTGTATGGGGGGGGGGGAATGCACTTGTGTATGCAAATTCTTTTCTTTTTGATAAACTGGTCTTATCAGGAAAGTTGTCTCACAACTGGCCTGAGTGAACTTTGATAGATACTTGTCCTACTGATTACTATTAAGTGATCAGTTGGCTAAATATCTAAAAGAGTTGCTAAGTGCGGAATGTGGTTGGCCTTTACTCAAAGAAATACTCCAAGTTGATTTCTGAAAAACACAGTTATCAGGGACTTTGTCCAAAACTGGTTTTCTTAGCTTACTGAGTTTTGCTCTTTGAAAAATGATTGAATATAAATGCAATAAAGAGTGCAGTAAGTAAATGGCACACAAGTTTATAGTGGTTCAGAGACTCAAGCTCCTACATCCACTTTCCCTGATTGAACAGGATAATTCCTTCTCAATGGAATTAGCTTGTTTTATAGTGCCAAGGTGCACTGATCAACAACACTCTCTTAGTGTCTTGATCCCTAGGATAACTTGAGTCCTAGTGCTCAATCTCTCTGAGTTAAGGCTGTGTTTCACACTAACAGTCCTTAACTCCTCACTTCTACAACAAACACTCTCTTCACTAAATGAGATAAGGTTTGAGGTTTGGTTCCAACTAATAGAGATATCCTTTACAGTAAGAACAATGTAAAGGCTTAGGATATCTCAATGCTAAGCTAGGATGTTTACAAAGATTGGCTTAGCTGACTTGAAGTGATTCAGGAAACTTTGGAATTCTAGAGAACAGCTTGCTTTCCTTTTGAAAGCTTGATGATAGTTTGATAGCTTGTTGTTGGATGATGAATTCCTTTGATCACTTCTGTATTTATAGACAATTTGAACAACTAACCGTTGGAGGATTTAGCAATTCAAATATGTCTATTTGCAGCACCATTGAAACGGTTATGAGGCTTGACATCCTTTTATCCACTGTGTAAAAGAGGTCTTCAATGGTTGCTTGAATGAGTGTGTTGACTTCTGACAAAGGCGGCTGAGAAGACTTGTGACAGTTTCCAATTTTGCACATTGTCCTAGGTTGATTTGTGGCAAACTCTACACACAACCAACGGTCAGATGGGACAAGCTCCCTGAACATTCCTGCTGCAGTTTAGAATGTTCCAACACTCATTCTATGCTTCACTCTTTAATGCTCTAAGTCTTTAATGCTTGGTTCAGGCATGATTGGCAATAAATGCTTCATTGAATATGTCTTCTGAAAGCTTTTGACATTTAATTCTCTTGATCATTTGTACTTCAACTGCCTTGAACTTTTGTATTTATGAGCACATCTTCAGTGTTCTTGATCTCTTCAGCTCAGTTGTCCATTTGATCAGCTTATCTTGAAAGGATCAGTAACTTTGTCCTATTGACCTATCAAGCTGCCTAACATTCCAACTTTGGACAACTATCCTGAACTCTAAAATCTCACAACATTTCTGAGATTTTATCTTAAGCATTTTACACAATCAAGTGTTCTGGGACAACTTGCCTGAACAATATCTTGAGCATATCTCAATTAATCTGTACATCATCATTCAGGGGTTTTGGTATCTAGATCAAAATCATTTTATTTCCAACAAGAGTGATTGTGATAGTGAAGATAGTGACGATAAGGATGAATCAAATAGTGAGGAAGATTTGAATGGACTTGAGTCACTACAAAAAACGCGCGCTACAGGGACGGACAAATGCCGACGGATTGAAATGTTAACGTCAATGCTGACGGATTTCTGATCCGTCAGCATTTTACCGAGGGAAATGCTGACGGATTTCCGTTCCGTCAGCATTTACCAAGGGAAAATGCTGACGGATATTTGAAATATAGATGCCGACGGAAATGCCGACGGATATTCCGTCGGCATTTGACCCGTTGAATCCGCACCGCCTCGTTTTCCAAAAAGGTAACTGTTCCCATTAATAGTGGGCGGTTACCGAGGGATATGTTCCGTCGGCAAATTTTTTTTTTTTAATATATAAGGGCCTCAAATCAATCAGTTCATTTTAGAAAAAAAAAAAAAAGGGGCGTGCGTGAGTGAGGATTCGGTGGGGAAGACGAAGACGAGGACGAGGCTATTGAAGCAAATTTCTTCGATTACATTGATACGGTACGTTTTCTTAATTAGTTTTATTACTTAATTTTAATACTTATATATGTTTATGCATGGATATATGTAAATATGAATAATTTAATGTTGATTTGCATGTTATATTGATTTAGTTAGTTGTTAAAATATTATGATCATGTTAGTATGTACGTTAGTTAATTTAATTTGTTGATTAAGAATAATTTTGATAGATCGAGTAGGTTTTTAAGGTTAATTAATTAATTAATTGTTATATGTATACATTAATTAATTGTTATATAGTTAATTACTAGTTTAATTTAATGGTGTAATTTTGATATAGAATATTTTTAATGTAGGTAGTGCATGTTTCAATCAATTGTTTAAATTAGAAAATTATTATTTTAATTAGTTTTAGGTTTGTTAATTTAGGAATATATATGTTCAATTTTTTATTATTGATTAAGTTAGGTAGAGAAATAATAATTAAATTAGGTTATTGTTGATTAAATTAGGAATATGTTGATTAATTAAATTAGGAATATGCTATATTAGTAAAAAAATTAAATTAGGAATATGTTCATTAAATTGATAATTAGAAAACTCCAATTAGAAAAATATTATTTTAATTATGTTTAGATTTGTTAATTTAGAAATATTTTTAATGTAGGTGATGCATGTTTCAATCAATTGTTTAAATTATTAGTTAATTAGATGGTTCGACGGTGGTATCACGTTGTAATTAGGTTATATATATATTGTTTTGATTTAAATTATGAATATGTTGATTAAATTAGGAATATGATATATTAGTAAAAATTTTAAATTAGCAATATGTTCATTAAATTGATAATTAGTAAAATTATGTATTTTTTATTGATTGAAACAGATGAGTGAACAAGTACCGAATCAGGGTTCGGGTTCACGTCGTAGGTCGTCACTTTGGTCACGTGCAAGGAGGTCTCGGGATGAATCAGTTCCTGTGACGGCTCCTCCTCCTCCTCCTGTGGCAGTGTCGCCGCCGCCGCCGACTACGATGTCGGTTGGTTCGTCATCCTCTTCTCGTCAGCATCCTGTTCGAGACAAAAGGAAAGTCATTGACATCGTTTCAGGAGCGTAAGTCAATAATTCTAATGTTTGATGAGATTCAATAACGATTAACTTTATTTATTTATTTATAATGTGTTAGTTTATAAATTTGTTAATAATTTTACAGGTTGGTGCCCGGTAATGAGGTGTCCAGGATGTGCACAAAATCCTTTAAGGATTGCAAGATTTCTAAGGGTGCTATCACTTGGTCGAAGGTGCCACAATCTAAAAAGGATGATTATTTCGAGGAGTTCCAGGTATATAATTACAATATTTAAAGTTTATTAAATAACTAATTATTCATATTATTTGATAAATATGTTGAATATTTATTTGTATAGAAAAAGGCCCGTTGGGATACGACGATCTACTCGGACGCCGCTATTTACGAGAAGTGGTACAATCTTTGTTCTACTCGGTACACGAATATGATGTACGACTGGAGAACGGCCTGGCGTGATGAAGACAAAAATCTTGTTCTGGGGAAAGACGAGGATGGTGTTGACCTGTGGGAGTCATTGGTTGAGAAGTGGATGGACCAGGCTTACCAAGACAAGTGTGACAAAGCTCGGGCCAACCGCAGAACCGACGTTGGAGGCGGGATGGCAGTGCATCGGGGGGGAGCTCGGTCCGTCCTCGAGCAATCACTTGCTATCGTAAGTTTTCATTAATTTTTAAAAATTAAATAATTATAGTTAATTATTTTATATTAGTTATCTAAATTAATTTGTATATGTTTATTTGATACGTAATAGGAGCGGGAGACTGGACGTCCACACACCCACTTGGATCGGTTGAGTCTTCTTCATCCGTTTAATACCGATACACAGACGTCCACCTACGGGCGCACTACTGACCTCCACGTAAGTTTAATTAAATTTATGTATTAATTACATTATATATATATATATATAGATAGATAATTAAATTAATTTTAATTTTTTAATTATGTAGTTGAGCGTCCGACAGAGGATTGAAGAGGCTGAGACGCAAGCCACCGCCACGACTACTGCTGAATCCGGAAGCAGCGGTACCCCTCCGGTTGTTGACGTGGACCAGTGTTACCTTGACGTTGCCCCGACCTCCAAGGGAAGGGTCCTTGGCCTTGGTGGGATGAGCAGCGCCGTGAGGACACCAAGTGGTCGGTCGGCCCGGAGTGCATCGCAGCCGTCCGTATCCTCCACTGCCGTCCCGGATCCGAACGTCATGGCAACGTTCGAGAACTACTTCCGCCTCTGGAGTACCAATGCGGGTCGGACGTTGGGGATGTCTGCTGAGCAGATCGAGGCCATCTATCAACAGACGATGGGGCAACCACCGCCAGCTCCAGCTCCAGATCAAGCTGCAGGTCAAGATGCAGGTCAGGCCGACGGTGGCAACGTCAACTTGAATGATGATATGGATCAATATTTTAACTTTCCCGGCACTGGCAACTATCCTGGCAACTATCCTGGTTGAACAATTTAATTTTGTGTTGAACTAATTTATTTTTTTGTTGAACTTATTTAATTTTCTGTTTAACTTATTTATCTTTATGTATATATTTATGTTTATGTTGAAAAATATGTTGAACTATATATTGCAGTTTATTTGTGTAGTTTATTGGTGTATAGATGAAAATAGGGTGCATTCATTTGTTTCATTGAGTACAAAATAATCTCATTTAGAGTGCATTCTAGATATAGATTTAAACCACATGAAGAGTGCATTTTAGTACAAATTAAAATAGCCTCATATAGAGTGCATTATACATATATTTAACCAAACCACTTGAAGGTGGTAGATGCAACCATGACAACTAGCACAATCAAAATGATTTTGTTCACTTTGATTAAATCCTTGATTTCTTCAGCCAAATTCTTGATCTCTGTAACCAATTTCTTCATCTCTTGAGTCATTTTCTTCATGTCTTCAGTTTCTTGGTCACTTTGATTAGATCCTTGATTCTTGTCAACAACACACTTTTCTAGATTATCAGCCCATACAAAGAAACCACATCCACCACCATCACTTTGGGAGTCAGGACAATTATGAAATATCCTCCCTTTACTTCTAGGTTGTTTAGAAGCATATGTACGACATGCCTTTCCACAATAACAAACAAGGCCTTGCTGAAATCGAATAGAAGATGAAGAAGACATGATATTTCTTTGCAAAATAGAAAAAATCGAATATGGTGTGTGTGAGCTTTGTGTTGTTGCTATATATACAAAAAATTGAATTAATTAATAAAAAAAAAAAATAATAACACGCCAAATGCCGACGGAATTAAGTTTCCGTCGGAATTCACCATTTGATAAATGCCGACGGATAATCCGTCGGCATTTATCTTGACTGACGAAAATTTTGGGCGGTGAAATGCCGACGGAATTAAGTTTCCGTCGGAATTCACCATTTGATAAATGCCGACGGATAATCCGTCGGCATTTATCTTGATTGACGGAAATTTTGGGCGGTGAAATGCCGACGGAAAGATAAGTCCGTCGGCATTTCCGTCGGGAAATTCCTAAAACTTTCTTTTTTTCCACTTCACTTTCGTATTGCAAATTTACACCAAAACTTTCTACTGCCTAATTTTTTTATGCTCATGCTCGGGTATTCAGAAACATCAAATTACGGTACATTTTCTACCATTTTTAATTTACTTTATATATAAAATTCAATATAATGTAATTACATGTTTTATATATATCATAAGTTTTGTTTGAATTTATTATAAGTTTAGTTTAGTAATGTGTTGCTCCACTTAAATGTTTAGCAGATGGATTTGCCTGACCGTCGTTGGATGTATTGTACTCCTAGAATGATTAGAGGAAATGTGAATGTGGAATTTTATAATGAACTCGTGTTATTTGTTGAATTTGCAAAAAGCCAGCCACATTACATGAGTGGAAATTGCATTAGGTGTCCGTGTAATGCTAAGAAATGTCAGAATAAGCAATATAAAGAGATTGATGAGGTCCTAGTGCATATTGTGAAGAATGGTTTCGTTGATAATTATTATAATTGGACTAGTCATGGCGAAACACGTTGGCCTTATAGATTTGATGAAGTGTTTTACTATTACACTGCTGGAATCTATCAAGAAGAAGCAAATTTCGATCATGTTGGCACTAGTAACGAGGTAGAACAACGGTTTGGGGACGAAGAACAACAGTTTGGGGACGAAGAACAACAGTTTGGGGACGAAGAACAACAGTTTGGGGATGAAGAACAACAGTTTGGGGACGAAGAACAACAGTTTGGGGACGAAGAACCGAATATGTATCAAACAATGATCAGGGAAGCTGGTTTTTCAAACATGGAAGAGGAGCCGACGAATGAGGCATTTCGGTTTTATGAGATGCTCAAATTAGTCGAAGAAGATTTATATCCGGGTTGTGAATCTCACTCACAGTTGTCATTTAATGCACGACTCATGAACATTAAGACCGAGAACAAGCTTTCTAACAGGGCATATGAGCAAGTGACACAGTTATGCAGTGAAATTTGTCCTCAAAATAATAAGGTGCCTACGACGTTTCATCAAAGCAAACAAATATTGAAGAATGTTGGTTTGCCGGTTGAGAAGATTGATTGTTGTGTGAATGGTTGCATGTTATATTGGGGTGACGAAGATAGCAGTCTGAATATGTGTAGATTGTGTGGCCATCCCCGGTACAAAGAGGCACGTCGAAAGGGACCTGGTGGTCAATCGAAGAAGACAAAGAAGAAAGTGCCATATAAGAAGATGTACTACCTTCCTATCATTCCCCGTTTGATGAGATTATATCAATCAAGTGCCACTGCACAACACATGACGTGGCATGCTACAGATTCCTCTTCGGCTGAGTCGAGGGAGATGCGACATCCGGCAGACTCAGAGGCCTGGAAACATCTTGACAACGTGTTTCCAAATTTTGGTTGTGAACCGAGGAATGTGAGATTAGGTTTGTGTACTGATGGTTTTGCACCGTTTGGGATGCATGGGAAGCAGTATTCTTTGTGGCCGGTGATACTGACTCCATATAATCTTCCTCCGTGGATGTGCATGAAACCTCAAACAATGCTTCTGACTGTATTGGTGCCTGGACCAACGAATCCAAAGGACAAACTGGATGTTTATCTCCAACCTCTTATAAAAGATGTTGGGAATAAAATGAGATATGTTTTGATCTAATACCAAAACCCCCTGAGACATGACTAAGTCAAGATAAATATGTTCTAGAAATGTTAGAACATATAGATTATAGGCTAGATGAGGAGCTAATATGTTAGGCAGCTCTTAGATGTTTAGATGGACAAATTGAGGGGGAACACATACATTGAAGTACATCAAGAACAAGTCCCCTCAAGGCTCAAACTCTGGAATCATGATCAAGTCTGCTGAAAGACAAGAATGCTGATCAGGAGAGTTGTCCAGAGGAGTTGTCTCAGCTTAATTAATCAAGGTCAAGTGCTCTGAAAGCCTGAGGTCAACTATGCTGAAGAGAAAGAGACAACCACACCCTAAAGATCACCATAGAAACAAGCTAAGATCATCTTCAAGAGAGATAAAGGGAATGAGCCAAGTCATCTGAAGAAGAGCAAGCCAACCTTGCTGATAAGCAAAACTGCTGATAGTGATAAGAAGAGTTGTCCACTTGATAAGGAATGTTGTCCTATCATTGGATCAACCTTCAGAAGCCATGTCCAAGTCCTAACAAGAAGTCAAACATTGGGAAAAGTGCTGCAGAATGAAGACAAAGTCTTACAAGCCGTTTATTACCCAAATGAGGACATGTCACTATCAAAGAATCTGTCTTCCAGCTTGAAGAACTCAAGGAAGACATTTATAGCAATTTGGGGCTGCCTCTCCAACGGGCAAATCCTCCATTTTGTCTATAAATACAGAAGTGTGAAGACCATTTGAAAGCACCTCAACCTTGACAAGAATATCCAACTATCCTACAAGTTGACAAGTGCTCTCAAGCTTTCAAAGAGACTATCTTAGTCTTTATACACTTCTTCTAAGCTGAACCAAATTGTATATTCATACACAAGCTTAGAGAGATATCCTATCCTTATACCTTGATCTTCATTGTAAAGGATATCTCATTAGTTGGAACCTTACTTCAATCCTTACCCCTTTCAAGTGAGAAAGTGAGAAGGTTGTAGTAGTAGAAGTGATAGGAGCTGACTGTTGAGAGAAGAACAGTTCAGTTCTGAGTTGATAAAAGGGTACTAGGACTCTAGACATCCTAGGGATCAATTCACCAAGGAGTGGTGTTATTGATCAAGTGCACCTTGGCACTATAAAACAAGTTAATTCCAAGAGTGAAGGAATTATCCTGTTAAATCAGGGAAAGTGGATGTAGGAGCTTGAGTCTCTGAACCACTATAACTTCCTGTGTTGATTTACATTCCAAGTACTTTCATACATCCAACACTGCACACAAAACTGATCTTTCAAGGATAAACATTCAAAGACTGTGCAAAAACCTATTTGGACAAGTTCCCTGAAAACTGGACTGTGTTGCATTGACTAAGTGATTTCAGAAATTAAAGGAGTCTAAACTTAAAGGGCCAACCACTATTCCGCACATATAACTCCCCTAGATAGTTATTCAACTAAGTACTCAATAGTACTTAGTAGTTTGATTATCTTAGAAGAGTTAATCTTCTTCAGCAGAGTTGTCCAAGACAACCTTGCTGAACTCTGGTTTGATCAAAATAGAAAAGAATTGCATACAAGTGTATTCCCCCCCCCCCCCATACACTTGTTATATACTCCTTTCTGGACCAACAAAAGACTTGATCTTCTTATGGGAGAATGGAGTCCAAACATACGATGTTTTTAGAAAGCAGAACTTCACGATGCGTGCTGCTCTTTTATGGACCATTAGCGACTTTCCTGCATATGGTATGTTGTCCGGGTGGAGTACGGCCGGAAAGAAAGCATGTCCGTATTGTATGGAGAATTCTGAAGCTTTCAGTCTCCCGGTGAGTAGAAAAGTTTCATGGTTCGATAATCACCGTAGGTTCTTACCTCAAGGTCACCCGTTTCGAAGAAATAAGAAGAACTTCGTAAAAAACAGAGCAGTCACAAACAATCGACCTCCAC
Organism: Galeopsis tetrahit; assembly: GCA_963675135.1. Taxonomy (NCBI): domain Eukaryota; kingdom Viridiplantae; phylum Streptophyta; class Magnoliopsida; order Lamiales; family Lamiaceae; genus Galeopsis; species Galeopsis tetrahit. The sequence goes on from OY776124.1 coordinate 74,557,088, forward strand.
TACGAGATGGTATTTTATACATTTATTTAATAATCGAGTACTAAACGTATATTTATCTATTGCTTTTAGTGTCACTTATAATTTACTCTCCGTACAGGACGTAGGTTGTTATATGAGGTTCAAGTGACGGGGTTGAAAAAAAGTACTGAGAAAAATGCAGCGGAACACAACAGAGGAATTGAGGGTGGTTGGAACAAAAGGAGTATTTTTTGGGACTTACCATACTGGAGTTCACTATTGATACGACACAATTTGGATGTGATGCACATTGAAAAGAATGTGTTTGACAATGTGTTCCACACAATCATGAACACGGAAGGCAAGACGAAAGACACTCCAAAGTCTCGGGAGGATTTGGACACTCTTTGTCGCCGTCCAGAGTTGAAAAAGGATGAGCGTACAGGTAAATTTCCAAAGGCTAGCTACACACTGGATAAGCCACAAAAATAAAGATTGTGTAGGTGGATAAAGGAGTTGAACTTTCCGGACGGCTACGTGTCGAACTTGAGTCGATGCGTAGACACAACAACGGGTAAGGTTGCAAGGATGAAGAGTCATGATTGTCATGTATTTATGCAACGCTTGATACCGATTGCGTTCCGAGAACTTCTTCCTCTCAATGTGTGGAGGGCTATCACTGAATTAAGTCTATTTTTTAGAGATTTAACGGCTACAACGATCACGATCGATGATATGATTCGTTTAGATGAAGACATTCCAGTGATTTTGTGTAAGTTGGAACAAATTTTTCCACCTAGCTTCTTTAACTCGATGGAACACTTACCCGTTCACTTAGCGTATGAAGCGAGAATTTGTGGTCCGGTGCAATACAGGTGGATGTACCCATTTGAAAGGTAAAATCTTACTTTTTTTATTTCATTACAATTACACATGCATTCATATAAGTTTTTTATATATATATATATATATGTGTTGGTCCCAAAGTTGAGTTAATAACGAGTAAGCTAGTGAAAATGTCTAGAGGGGGGTGAATAGACTTTTCAAAATTCTTTCGAAATATCAAAGTACAATATGCGGAATACGAAATTATCAATGAGCCCAATTCAAGATTATACTCAACTTATTTTCGAGAACTCTGTTCTATACTCAACTAGTCTAGATCAGTTAAGTAGTTAAACCAATTAAGCAATTTAAACAATCAAAACTGTAAAGTAAATCAAACACAAGATTTATAGTGGTTCGACAACTTGTCTACATCCACTCTCACAAACCCAGTTGTGATGTTTCCACTAAACTCTTCCAATCGAGTACAAGTGTATGTTCCTGTCTTTAAAGTCCCAAGAAGAAGACTTAGATCTTCAACAGACTATACCTCCAGATACGTCTACGATCTTACTAGAAATTTTACAAGTATCTAGCACCTTGAAAATAACAAACAAAAACTAAAAACTTCTCTGTTCTTCAGTAGTAGCCTTCTGAATTCTTCACTTGTCTTCTGGCTATCTTTCTGAACTTCAATCAATCTCTGAGAGTAAACTTCAAATATATCTTTGATAATGCTTCACTTGAGTATGAACGTCAGTGTATCAGTAGTTTTTAATTGATCACCATCATGAAGTATTTATAGACTTCAATCTTCAAGAACTTAGTAAGTTGTAACCAACTTTTCTTGATAACTACCTTCAACTGAATCTTCTTATCAATCCACGCGTTTCTGTTATGAATTAGTTATTCCATAACTAACTTTTATATCTTTATCTCTTCACGCGTATTTGTAACTAACTTCAAGTTGACTTGTCTTGTGTAGTCTTCTTATCTTGAGTAGTAGACTTCGACTCTTCTTGTCTGGTCTTCCTTCTTCAAACAGTAGAGTAGACTATACTAATCTTATCAAGACTATTACATTACTTTAAGCTTTTATAATACAAGCTTAGTCAACTTATAAACTATACACAAAATCTAATCTATTACATATAAAAATCATGAGCTCTATACATTAATTAAATAGCTCAGTAACAATCTAACATATATGAAGTACTTATAAATCGTACTTATCATTTGAATACTTTTCTTTTAAACTGTACTTGTCTTTTGAATTCTACTGATCTGTACAAGATGACTCCAACTCAACTAGACTAGATTAGTCAACACTTAGAAAATATTCAAGTCTTCTTTTGGCTTATCAAAACTTTATCTTTTATCTTTTATTCATCATTCAGGACTTGTTCTAGGATTCATATCCCAACAATTTCCCCCTTTTTGATGAAGCCAAAACTACTTGAATCTTTTCTTATTAGTAGACTAGTTAAGTAGTTATCTTGCCTTTTAACATCAAAATAGTACTTTATCTTTTTCATTCATTCAGAAGTAGATCAGTAGATATTACAAATACTTCAAGAATAACGAAATCAAAACAAACTAAACTATACTTGAAAATTACCTCTTTCTGAATCTGGAACACAGAAAGCATTGAGTAGTCTAGTATGGATTCCTTGGATATGTTCTTCGTCTTCAATCTTCTCATTGTCTAGCAGCTCATCTTCATACTTCTTGATCTGGTTCACATCTGCCCTTTTACCTGAACTAGTCATAGGACACTTCCATTTCGGAAAACCAGGAACAAGAATATTAAAATTAGCAGCAGCAGATATCCTTATGATTAAGTTCCATAGCATCTTATGCTGTCCTTCCATGAACTTGTCAAACATAGCATAAAGATCGTCAGAGTTATCAGAATCTCCAAACTTCCTGATAATCCAGTGATCTAGTTCCCATTGCCTTTTCACTTTCATCCAATCTTGACGATGTTCTTTGTCAATAAAGTGATCAATGAGCTTGTCTTCTATTTGATCTTCATCAGGCTTCTGCTTCAACAAACTTTCAATGTGTTTTTCTATCTTCTTCTTCTTAGCATAATGAGCTTCATCACTTGGCTCATCAATCTTTTGCTTCTTCAAAATACCAGCTTCAGGAGTAGGCTCTTCAATGGTAATAGACTTCCTTTTCGATACCATTCTCTTCTGCACTTCAGCTTCTGGAGACGCAATAGACTTGCCCTTCTCCTTCTTCTTCAACTCTTCAGCTTCAACTTTAGCTTGCTCAGCTTCTGCAGTTTTAACCAATCTGCCCCTGCCTCTCTTAGGCCTCTTAAGATCTTGAATAGCTTCAGCAGCATCTTTAGCTTCTGGTTCAGCACTTGCCTCTTTCACTCCTTCAGCAGCAAATTCAACTCGACTTGCCTCTTCCCCCTTTTTGGCTTCATCAGATGCCTTGAGAGAGAAAAGAGAAGTGAACCGAGTCATTTCTTCCATCATCGCCTGCTTCATAAGATCTGTAGCTTTCTCAATTTGCTTCTCATGCGACCTGTTTTGACTTAACTTGTCCAGCTTGGTCGCAACCAACTCTAGCTTCTGAGTAGATAAATTCAACTCATTCTTAAAATGTGTAGCAGTTAAACGTAACTTCTTGTTTTCATCAGTCATAGCTGAGATAAGTTGTTGAGCTTGAGTTAGCTGATCATATGCTTCCTTCCTCTGAACATCAGCAACTTCGATTCTTGCTCTATAGACTCGTTCCAACTTCCTGGATTCAGTAGCTAGTACGCGAGCAAAATCGACTGAGCTTTTCTCTGAGTATTCAACTTGATCTTGAAGAAATCCCTCAAGTTGCTCAAACATGTGCTGTCTGTATTCTTCATCTACCTGACTGACTGCATCAACTATCAAATCTTTTGAACTTGTCACAAGGACATTGTTTTGTTCAGTAAGAATCTTCTGGATATCAGATTTAAGAAACTTATCAATCGATGCTTTGACAACAGCTTTCAATTCGTCCTTCAACTCATCTATTGAGGCGGCTGAGATAGTATGAGATGATTGTCCAATCTCAACATGAGGAGCATCAAGCATGACTTCATCTGCCGGAATTAAAACTTTCACCAACTGATCTGCTGGAACAGTAGCCAAGACCTCGTCTTCAACTGGATCAACCTCTGGAAGCACACTTCCAGCAATAGCTCTTAGATTAAGTTGAGGAGAGTAAGAGATAATAGCAAACTTCGCTTCATGAGCCTTCTTTTCAGCAATAGCTATGTCCTTCTTCAATAAGGTATGCAACTTCTTCATGTATCCACAAAGTTCAAATGGCAGTAAATCATCAGAATAACGATTTATAAAAGTAAAATCTGATCTTGGACTATCAGCATGTTCTATCTGAAATTTGAACACAATGCCTCTCAACTGATCTGAGACATTGTCCAAATCTAAGACTGGATCAGTAGACTGAATCAACGCAGCTTGATCACCTTCAATCACCACAATGTCTTGCACATCATCAAGATCTGGAACCTGAACACCAACATCAATCTTGAATTCGGAACTCATCAAGTCATCAGAAATACCAAGTAGTCTTTTCGCAAGAGCAGTGATAGCATGATTTGGGAAAAGCTCTGAGTGATCACTAACACCACTGTTCTCCTTCTGCTCCATTTCCCAATCCACGAAGTTTGAAATACCACCCTTTCCTAAGATGACTTCGAAGAGATCATCTGTACCAGACTTTTTCAAGGCCACCCAAGTACAAATTCGAACCAGTTTCTCAAACTGTTCTGAGGAGTAGTCGACTTCAACAGATGAGAGCTGCTTCTTCAAATTCTTGCTCATCTTTGAACGGACTCGCTTCTCTCTTAGACACATGGGATAATAGACCAAGGATTCGAATCTAACTTCAGTCGGGGTCTGAGTAGATGGGGTCTCTAACTCAGTTGTTGCAGTGGCAACTATCGTCTGATCTGAAGTAGATGGGATCAAGGATTCAACATATTCTGTTGAGGGAGAGGGTGTGAAAGGACTGGTTTCAAAAAGCTTTGATGTGTCTTGGTTTGGTATGACAACTGTCGGAGTATCAGTTGTATCCATTATGGGAGTGTTTTCAGGTAGGCTGACCCTCAGCGGATATGCTGGCAGCACTTGTGAAGTTGTGGGAATAGGTCTAGGCCTAGATCGATGTGATCTTGCCTTGGTTCGAACAGAAGAGGATGGGAGAGAGAGAGGAATTGAAACAGATTGAGTAGTAGAACCAACCTGTACACTCGACTCGGCTGGACGAGTAGGCGAATCGACTCTCACCAAAGTGTACATCTCAGGTATTTGTCCACTCGACTCCTGCTCTTGAGTCGACTCTTCTTCTGACTGAGTCTGCTCTGAGTCTTCTGCACTAGATGAGTCTTGTGCAGCTTCCATTGGCTTGTCTTCAACGGACTCATCTTCTGAAGATCCAGATTCACCAGCATATGGCAAAGCCTCCATGGGGTCAATTCTGGCTTGTCTAGGTGCAGATGGCCTAGCAGCAGCCTGTTTCCTTACTGCCCCTTTCTTCAAGTAAAACTTCAAAGGATGAAATGGCTTTCCTTTGCTCCATTTCGTCTTGTTTGGCATTAGGAGAGGAAGTAAGATACTTAGCTTATTACCATAACCAACAGCAGTAGACACCACCCAATTTCGAGTATTGTCATCTACTCGAACACTACGCTCAAAATACATAATGCGGTCTGCAATCAGCTTGAACCAATTGCATTCAGTGATACCGTCAAAAATTACAGCCATAACCCTTGCCTTCACAAAGGTCACAGAGTCATGAGAACCAGTCGAACTTAACAGAATTTTGCTGGCAATATCCAACAATGTGCGATATTTTTTAAGAAGATCACCCTTCTTGACTGGAGCATACTTGCCATCCGGTTTCTGTTTCAACTTCTTGCCACAGAAGATGCTAAAATATCGAATTTCTTGTCCAAGTGCATAATTATCAATGTCAATTGAACCGATGGGCAGCTGTAGATGGTTGAACATCGTTTCTGGAGTGATTTGCACACGATCTTCACCAATAAACGACTCAATAATATCACCCTGTCTGATGACGTTGGCATAAAATTCTAGCACCTCCTCCTCCAAGACCACTTGAGGAAATGATTCTAGATACGGTTTGAGCCCACATCGAGTGCATTTAGCCAGAATCTCAGCATCGTCGTCTGAGTGATTGCCCTTGAAGAACACAGATGGTTCTACATTTACTTTGTTATCGGAAATGTACCGTCCGAGGTCGAATGTGACCTGCATGTTAGTTCTAAGATCGAAAATTGATCGAGTAGACATCTCAATAATAATCAGTAACTGAAATGCTTGAAAATAGGGAGAGGCAAAAACTTCTTGAGTAAAACAAGGAATTAACACAAATGTGACTAGTCGTGTGATAATTGGGTTTTGATCAAGACGGTTAAGACCTTTGGCATTCGGTTACGGAACCGAGAGTAGTATGTAATTTGATATTGTAAAATTTGAAATCCGCCCTTTCTTAGTTAGAACAGAGGAGTGAACTCATCTGTCTTAGTGTAGATAAGTGAGAACTGGATGTATACACCACATCAAATGAGAGTGTATAAATCTAATTCAAGGGTTTTTCAAATTCTATCAATACCTACATACTATAATATTCTTAATCCGTTTTGATTAAACACTTAGCTTTAAAAAAAACTTAGCTTGTCTTGTTCGAGTCCATCCAGAACAGACGAGTAGACATAAGCTCCACCAGTCGAGTTGACTTAAGTACACAAGACGAGTTCCCCCTTTGTCTGTGCATATCTATTCTGAACATCGAACGACTTCATGTACCTATCTTATCACATTCAACGTGTAATCGATGATACAAGTAAAGTAACAATAAATAAGATGAATATCAATCTAAGGTAATGATCAAGGTTTCGAACAAGATGACTATTGACCCACATAAGAGTCAACATAAGGATATTTAAGAAATCATAAATTCCCCCTTAAATGTTTATTCCTTTAGTTTTACCCTCAGCTTTACCAGCTTCCTCATCGGGTTGTCTAGTCACCTTGTCTAGCCTTGTATACCTGTCTATTGAGTGAGTAGACGAGTGCCCTAGTCTAGTGATCTTGTCTCCATACTTCATTTGATGTACCCGTCTGGTTAGTACACAGCTATAGGCAAGTAGGATCTAAATCAATTAGCCCTAAACTAATGCATAATTCACGAAATCGTGCCTCAGCTAATGGTTTTGTAAAAATATCAGCTCTTTGAAACTCAGTATGAATCTTTTCCATGCGAATATCCTTCTTTTCTACATGATCACGTATGAAATGGTGTTTCACATCAACATGCTTACAACGTGTGTGCAGAACAGGATTTTGTGTAATGGCAATTGCACTATTACTATCACAGAATATAGGAACATTTGATTCACAAATATTATAATCTCTAAGCTGTTGAATAAGCCATAATAATTGACTACAGCAACTACCAGCAGCCATATACTCGGCTTCAGTAGTAGAGGTAGCAACACTTGTCTGCTTTTTCGAAAACCATGAAATGAGTTTTGTGCCTAAGAATTGACAAGAACCAGATGTAGATTTCCTATCTATTCTACAACCACCAAAATCAGAATCAGAGTAGCCACTTAGAGATAAATCATCATTTGAAGGATACCATATACCACGATTGATGGTTCCTTTCAAATATTTCAAAATCCTTTTAGTGGTTTCCATATGACTCTCTTTTGGATTAGCTTGAAAGCGAGCACATACACCAACAGAAAATGCAATATCAGGTCTGCTAGCAGTCAAGTACAGTAATGAACCAATTAGACCACGATAATGAGTTTGATCAGTACACTTACCTTGTTCGTCTGGGTCCATTCTGTATGTAGGTAGCATAGGTACGCCAGCAGACTTGCATGTCTTAATACCATACTTGTCTAGAAGATTTCTAGTATATTTTGCTTGATTTATGAAAATCCCTTCAGGGGTCTGTTTTACTTGAAGTCCAAGAAAGTAATTCATTTCACCCATCATAGACATCTCAAATCTACTTTGCATGAGTGTTGAGAAACTTTCACTCAGCTCTTTGTTAGGTGAACTAAAAATGATGTCATCTACGTAAATTTGGACGAGTAAAATGTCTTTCCCTTCTTGTCTTCTAAACAAGGTTCTGTCTACCTTGCCTTTAGTAAAACCATTTTCTAATAGAAATTGAGAAAGAGTATCGTACCAGGCTCTTGGAGCTTGCTTTAGTCCATATAAGGCCTTCTTTAATTTGTATACCTGATTACCTTTGACTTCGAAACCTGGGGGTTGTTCAACATATACTTCTTCCACAAGAATACCGTTAAGAAATGCACTTTTAACATCCATTTGATATACAGTAAATTTCATGTAAGCAGCATATGCAAGAAACAATCGAATGGCTTCTAGTCTAGCAACAGGAGCATAAGTTTCATCATAATCTATGCCTTCAGTTTGTGAGTAGCCTTGGGCGACTAGTCTAGCCTTATTACGAACAACTACATCATTCTCATCTTTCTTATTCTTGAAAATCCATCTGGTGCCAACTACATTATGATGTTTTGGTCTATCAACAAGTTCCCAGACGTCGTTTCGAACAAACTGATTCAACTCGTCTTGCATAGCAATGATCCAATTACTATCAGCCAATGCCTCATTAATGGTTTTTGGCTCGATAGATGAGAGGAAACAACACCAGCAAAACAGAGATGGACTAGATTGTTCTTGCGACTCAAAGAGTTGTCTTCTAGTCTTAACACCAACAGTAGAGTCACCAATAATATTTTCAGTATTATGCGCTGATTTCCATGTATTTCTATTCTTAACAAAAATACTATCATCTATATCATGTACAGCATCATGCATGTCAACATCATTATCATCAGAAGATTTAATAGGAGTAGACGAGTCGACTAGTTTAGGTATGTCAACTGGTCTAGTAGAGTTACCTTGAGCACTCACCTTCTTCTGGTCGTCTGACTCGAGAGCTTTTATAAATGGATTATATGCTTGAACGGATTCATATACCTCTGAGTCTTTGTCAGATTCGACAGTTAGCTCAGTAGCTTTCTCACTGATCTTGTTGGCAGACGGGTCCTGTTGGGATTCTTCGAAAACCACATGTGGTGTTTCTTCCACACAAAGGGTTGAGTAGTTGAATACTCTAAATGCTTTGCTAGTCGAGGAGTATCCTAAGAATATCCCCTCGTCTGCTTTAGCATCGAATGCATTCAACTTGCTTTTCCCATTGTTATGGATGAAACACTTGCATCCAAATATATGAAAATATGAAACTCTGGGTTTTCTACCTTTCCATACCTCATAGGGCGTCTTACCTAGTGCTTTATTGATAGCACTTCTATTTTGTTAGTGGCAAGCAGTGTTGATAGCTTCTGCCCAAAATTTCTGAGGCGTATTATACTCTGTCAGCATGGTCCTGCAGGCCTCCTTAAGAGTTCTGTTCCTTCGTTCTGCTACTCCATTTTGCTGTGGTGTCCTAGCTGCACTAGTAAGGTGCTGGATGCCACGCTTGGAACAAAATTCGTTAATATAGCAGTTAATGAATTCAGTACCCTTGTCACTACGTATCTTGACAATTGACTGATTCTTCTCAACCTGTAACTTCTTCAATAGATCAGGCAAAAGTGTTTGTGTATCACTCTTCTTGTGTAAGAAGACTACCCAAGTGAACTTAGAATAGTCGTCTACTACAACAAGTGTGTACCTTCTACCGTTCAAAGTTGGAGGAGTTATTGGGCCATGTAAGTCCATATGTAGAAGTTCAAGAACTCTACTGGTTGAGAGGGATGGAATAGATTTAAAAGAGCCCTTCACCTGTTTACCTTTTTGACAGGAGGTGCATACATGTGACTTATAGTAGACTTCATTGGGAATACCTTCCACAAGGTAGTCTCTGGCTATCTTATTAAGAACCTTAAAGTTTAGATGACAAAGGCGTCTATGCCAGAGCCAGCCAAGTTCTTTAGGATTCTTAGTAAGTAGACAGGTGTCCCTCGGACAACTGTTCCAGTTCACTATGTACACACTTCCTTGTCTAATGCCGACTAGTAGGACTGTGTGTGTTTTCTTGTCGATGATTTCACATTTCTGACTCTTGAACTGCACCTTGTATCCACGATCACAAAATTGTGAAACAGAGAGTAAATTGTATTTCAAGCCTTCAACATAAGAAACGTCTTGAATTTCTATGTCACCATTCCGAATGTAACCAAATCCTTTAGTAACAGCAATGGAGCTATCACCAAATATCACTTTTGGTCCTTCTTGCTCACGATAGCTTGATAAGAGAGTCTTAGTACCAGTCATGTGGTGCGAACAGCCACTGTCTATGTACCAAGTTTCTCCTGTTGATCCACCTTTCTTGTATAGATCGAGTCGACCCTGCAATAGATGATAATACATAATTTAGGTACCCTCCTTGTTTATTGGGGTCCTTGGGGGTTAGTCGAGTTCAATGGAATCCAAATATACATTGGAGTCCTGAACAAGTTTGACCTTCTAAGCTTTCGACCATATTTGTTGCAAAATAAGACCTTGTTGTCCTTATCTGGCCTATCAGTCGAGTTCGGGTCTACTCTTTGGAGATAGCCTTTTGACTTAATCTCTACTTGAGCAGGCACTTGTCTATGATAGTCAGAATAGGGTTTATATGCATTAGGTCCATACGGTTTATAGACATGTTTAGGTCTTTCTTCTCCTTTGATATCATATGACAAAGGTGGAGGATATAGAACAGCTTGTGTACGATATCTTGGACCTTCCTGTCTAGGTCTAGACGAGTAGAGTTGAGACTGCCTTATGAAAGGAGGTCTAGACTCTTGTCGTCTAGTCTGTACTTGTCTAGTACTAGTCTCCTCTGGATACCAGTCCTCGTATCTGACCTGATTTGGTCGTCCACGATTCCTAGTCCTTTGTTGACTTGTCTTAAACGGAACAGGCTTGTTGTTAACTTTCTTTTTACCACCTTTGGTAATTGGAATGTTAACTCGAGCTTGTTTTGGTACAGTACCTTTTGATGGAGTGTCAATATCGTATATCAATGGTTTTTTTCCTTTATCATTAGTCAAAGAGCTTGAGATGAAAATAGTAGGGTTCTTAGGAACTAGAGTAGACGAGCTGGGTGTCTCAGCACCTATGCCTGTCTTGTCAGCAGGAGCCCTATACCTATCTGACAATTCAAGGTTAACCTTAGATGAGTTAACCAGGTCAGTAAGTTTAAGGTCTAATGTGACAACCTCGGTTTCTAAGAACTTATTACGTTCTTCAAGCTTTTTGAGCTTGCTTTGTAAGACATTGAATTCATGTTTCTCAGTCGCATGTGTCTTAAGTAGGTCTTGATACAACTTGTCTGTCAATGCACACTTGTCTTTGAGTTGTCTCAACTCTTCTTGCAAACGTTCATTTAGGACTGTTATATTAGGATCTACTTTAGACTGAGCTTCCTTAAGATCAATGATTTCTTGTCTTAAGGTGATGTTTTCATCACTGACTTCAATGAATGCCTTGTTGGCAAGTAGGAGGTCGTCTTCAACTGCACTAGTAGAGTGCTGAAGACTACTTCCTACTTGGCTACTGGCAGTGTCACTTTCATCAGAATCTGATTCATCACATGATTGAAAAGAAGTAATAGATGATACCTCTTGGTCGATTTTAGCCATGAAGCATAGACCATCATCAACTATGAATGCTTCATCGTGATCTGGTTCAGACGGGTAGCTAGATGAGGATGATGGCAACTCGTCTGAGTCAGAGTCAGAGTCATTATTGGCCATCATTGCCTTTTTACCACGGTTGTATCTTCGTTCCCTTCGTGCTTTGCGTTCTTCTCGATCATCAGTACTCAGGTCTGGACATTCATATATGTAGTGACCTGGTTTCTCACAGTTATAGCACACAAGATCATTAGTAGCCTTTTTAATAGGAGAGTTGTTCCTTCGTTTATCACGTCTATCAGAACGAGTAATCTTCCTACTATCAGACTCTCTATCTTGTCTGTTACCTTTCGAGACTTCGTCTCTCCTTTCGGACGAGTTTCGGTCTCGTCTGGTCTCAGACGAGTTCTTAGAAGCAGACCCTCTATGTTCTCTATAGAACTTCGTATATCTTCCGAAACGTTTATTCAGCCTATCAAACTTTCTAACCATGAGGCTTACCTGATCCTTCAGACTAAGATCAGTATCTAACTCGTCTTTTACAGAAGCAGACCTAGTCTTAGTCTTAGACCTGTCTATCTTAGACGAACTAGCCTTAAAAGCAACGTTCTTAGATACAGCATATTCTCTGTCACTACTTACTATGGGTTCATCTTCGTCTAGATCAAACTCATGAGCCTTTAGAGTTTGAAACATAGTCTCTGCTGTCCATACGTCTATATCTTGGGTATTCTTAACAAGCATTTTTACCATCTTCCATCGACTATCAAGGCTTTTTAGAATCCTAAGATTGATTTCACGAGGAGTATAAGATTTACCAAGGACTTCCAAGTCATTCATGATTTTGGTAAATCGAGTATCCAACTGGTCTATTGTTTCACCAGTTTGCATATGAAATGATTCGAATCTTTGGACAGCAGTGGAAAGCTTGCTTTCTTTGATTAGGGATGTCCCTTCACAAATGATAGCTAAGCGGTCCCACATTTCTTTGGCAGTTTTACATTTTAACACTTTTCCCAGATACTCATTAGGAAGAGTGTGTAAGATGTAATTCTTGGCCAAGCTATCCAAATTATTCTGTCTCATTTCTTCAGATGTAAGTTCTGACCTTGGTTTCTTGACGAGAGTACCCACGGGTTGATTTGCGTCGAGGGCAGCAGTGTTTGGGATCATGGTCACAATTGGACCTTCAGTGATGACAGAGATCATTAAGTCATGAGTGGAGCTGAAGATGGCTTCCATCCTTAGCTTCCAATAGTCGTAATCCTGTACCTGGAACTTAGGTAGTTTGTTGGCGCTTATCTCAAGAGACATGATTTCAAGAAATAAGTGCTAAGTAGAGTTATGATCAAGAACAACAGATAAGTCAAGAACAGGGAGCACGAAAAACAGATGATACAAGAATATGATCAAGAACACCTATACAAGAACAGTCAAGGACCAAGACTTCACCCTAAGTCTTGAGTCGGTTATCAAGAAACAGCAGTTCGTAAACTACTGCTCTGATACCACTTGTTGGTCCCAAAGTTGAGTTAATAACGAGTAAGCTAGTGAAAATGTCTAGAGGGGGGTGAATAGACTTTTCAAAATTCTTTCGAAATATCAAAGTACAATATGCGGAATACGAAATTATCAATGAGCCCAATTCAAGATTATACTCAACTTATTTTCGAGAACTCTGTTCTATACTCAACTAGTCTAGATCAGTTAAGTAGTTAAACCAATTAAGCAATTTAAACAATCAAAACTGTAAAGTAAATCAAACACAAGATTTATAGTGGTTCGACAACTTGTCTACATCCACTCTCACAAACCCAGTTGTGATGTTTCCACTAAACTCTTCCAATCGAGTACAAGTGTATGTTCCTGTCTTTAAAGTCCCAAGAAGAAGACTTAGATCTTCAACAGACTATACCTCCAGATACGTCTACGATCTTACTAGAAATTTTACAAGTATCTAGCACCTTGAAAATAACAAACAAAAACTAAAAACTTCTCTGTTCTTCAGTAGTAGCCTTCTGAATTCTTCACTTGTCTTCTGGCTATCTTTCTGAACTTCAATCAATCTCTGAGAGTAAACTTCAAATATATCTTTGATAATGCTTCACTTGAGTATGAACGTCAGTGTATCAGTAGTTTTTAATTGATCACCATCATGAAGTATTTATAGACTTCAAATTCAAGAACTTTCAGTTGTGTAACAACCTTTCTTGAAAACTAACTTGTAACTGTTTCTTTTATTCTTCCACGCGTTTCTTCAGTTAATTAGTTATTCCATAACTAATTCTTCAATTTCACCTTTAATACGCGTTTCTGTAACTAACTTTAAGTTAACTTGTCTTGTGTAGTCTAGTAGATGCACTTGTCTTGTAGTCCACCTGTCTTGAGTAGTAGACTGGTCTTCTCTTCTTGTGCAGTAGACTTCTTCAGGTTACAATGTAGAACTAATCTAGTCCTATCATCTAATCCTAACAAGACTATTACATTACTTTAAGCTTTTATAATACAAGCTTAGTCAACTTATAAACTATACAAAGAATCTATCTATTACATATAGAAATCATGAGCTCTATACAGCAATCAAATAGCTCAGTAACAATCTAACATATATGAAGTACTTATAAATCGTACTTATCTTTTAATAATATTTGTCTTGTAAACTGTACTTGTCTTTTGAATTCTACTGATCTGTACAAGATGACTTCAACTCAACTAGACTAGATTAGTCAACATTTAGAAAATATTCAAGTCTTCTTTTGGCTTATCAAAACTTTATCATTTATCTTTTATTCATCATTTAGGACTTGTTCTAGGATTCATATCCCAACAATTTCCCCCTTTTTGATGAAGCCAAAACTACTTGAATCTTTTCTTATTAGTAGACTAGTTAAGTAGTTATCTTGCCTTTTAATCATCAAAATAGTACTTTATCTTTTCATTCATTCAGAAATAGATCAGTAGAGATTACAAATACTTCCAAAATAACAAAATATCAGAGCAAAAATAACTAAAACAAACAACTAATCTGAAAGAGTACCTCCTTCTGAGTTTGGAACGCAGAATGCATCTAGGAGTCTCTTGTGAATTAGACATATATGATCTTCATCTTCAATCTTCTCTTTATCCAGCAGCTCTTCTTCAAACTTCTTGATTTGATTAACATCAACCCTTTTTCCTGAGCTTGTCATGGGACATTTCCATTTTGGAAATTCAGGAACAAGAATATTGAAATTAGCACCAGCAGAAATCCTTAGGATTAAATGCCATAACTTCCTGTATTGTCCTTCCATGAACCTGTCAAATAAAGAGTATAATTCATCTTGGCTTTCAGCATCACCATACTTCCTGATGATCCAATGATCAAGTTCCCATTGACTCTTCACTTCAATCCATTCAGCTCTATGCTCATTATCTATGAAGTGATCAATGAACTTGTCTTCCATCTTGTCTTCATCAGCTTTCAACTTCTGTAGTCTTTCAATATGCTTTGTAATTTTCTTCTTGCTTGCATAATGAATCTCGTCATCTGCAATTCTTTGTTTCTTCTCAACTACAGCAGCAGCAGTATGTTCTTCAATACTCAGCTTCCTCTTAACTCGTCTGGTCTGAATCTCAGCTTCAGGAGACGATGCAACACCTTTACCTTTCTCTAATCTTTTCAGCTTTTCAGTTTCAGCTTGCTCTAGATCTGCCTTCTTCACTAATCTGCCTCTTTTAGGCCTTCTTAGTTCTTCAATTGCAGTAGCAGCATCTTTCATCTCCGGTTCAGCACTAGCAGACTTAGCAACTTCAACTAGACTGGTCTCTTCCCCCTTTTTAGCTTCATCACTTGCCTTAAGAGTAAAAAGAGAAGTAAAGCGAGTCATTTCTTCTTTCAAGGCTTCCTTCATAGCTTCAGCAGCTGACTCAATGTGCTTCTGATGCAATTCCGCATTGCTCATCTTGTCTAAGCGTTCAGTAACTAGTTCCAACTTCTGTGTACAGGAAACTAGTTCATCCTTCAGTTGAGTAGCCGTCTGTCTAAGAAGAGTATTTTGTTCAGATAGCTCATGTAGAACAGCCCGAGAACGCACCAACTGATCTTGTGCTTCCCTTCTCTGTTCATCAGCAATGGAAACTTTAACACTGTAGAGTCTTTCCATTTTTCTTGACTCTTCAGCTAACGATCGAGCAAACAAGATTGATCTCTTTTCTGAACTATCAATTTGTTTCTTCAGAAAATCTTCAACTTGAGCAAACATCTCTTCTCGAAAAGTCAAGTCCATCTTGTTGATTTCACCAATAAACAAGTCTCTGGATTGGTCAACAAGTGACTGATTTTGTGTAATTAGCACATCCTTCATTTTCAAGTTCAAGAATTCCTCTATAGCAGTGTGAACAACACATCTCAGATCAGTCTTTAAATCATCCAAAAATCTGTCTGGCATAGCTTGAGTCGAACTGGAAGTTCCAACAACATTATCAACTGCCTTGAGTTCTTCTTCATCAAACATCTCAGCATCCAAAAACTCATCATCTTCTTTTCCAATCATGAGTGAGTCGACTTCATCTTCATCACTATGAACAATTTCTTCCAACTGTTCTGAAGTCTGGACTGCTATCTCAGCTACTTCTGGCTTGATCTCTTCTTCAACTAGATCAGTCTGAGTTCCAACGTCAAAAGCAAACACATCCTCAATAACACCATCTGGAATGTTCAAAAGCTTCTTGACTAGATCAACCAAGGCTTTGCGCGGGAATAGTTCGGAGTGATCCTTAACTCCACTATTTTCTTTCTGTTCCATCTCCCAATCCATAAAATTGGAGATTCCGCCTTTGCCTTGAATGACTTCAAACAAATCATCTGTAGACGACTTCTTCAATGCGAACCATGTGCAAATCCGGACTAACTTTTCAAACTGTTCGGATTCATAGTTTACTTCTATAGTCGAGAGCGTCCTTCTCAAATTCTTGGTCATTCGGGCACGAATTCTCTTCTCTCGTAGACACATCGGATAATACACCAGGGATTCAAATCTAACAACAGACGGGTCCTGAGTAGATGGGGTCTCCAACTCAGCTGTTGCAGTGGCAACTGGTGTCTTGTCTGAAGTAGATGGGTTGGGGGGTTCACCATATTCTGGTGAGGGAGAGGGAGTGAAGGCACTGGTTTCAATGGGCTTTAATGTGGCTTGGTCAGGTATGACAACTGTAGGAGTATCAGTTGTATCTTGTTTAGAAGTGATTTGGGGATGACTGGCTCTAAGCGGTAATGCCGCCAGTACATGTGAGGTTGAGGTTAAAGGACGAGGCCTAGATCGATGTGATCTAGCCTTGGTTCGAACAGTAGAGAGAGAGAGAGAAGGAATTGACAAAGCTTGTGAAGAGGTACCAACCTGGTGACTCGACTCTTCTGGTGGAGGTGGGGTTCCAACTCTCACAAGAGTATACATCTCAGGTACTTGGTCACTTGACTCCTCCTCTTGAGTCGTCTCTTCATCCGATTGAGTCTTCTCTGAGTCGTCTGCACTAGACTCAGCTTCCTTAGACCCGGCTTGTGAAGAACTATCCGAATCCGCATACGGCAATACTTCAGATTCATCAAACTGAACCTGTCTAGGAGCAGCTGACCTTCCAGCAACCTGCTTCTTCAGAACCTCTTTCTTTAGATAGAACTTCAACGGATGAAATGGCTTTCCCTTGCTCCAATTAGTCTTGTTGGGCATCAACATTGGGAGTAATATACTCAGCTTGTTTCCATATCCAACTGCTTGAGAGACCACCCAATTTCGGGTATCAATATCCACCCTAACACTTCTTTCAAAGTGCATCATCCTGTCAGCTATTAACTTAAACCAATTACCCTCGGTAATTCCATCGTAGATAGCTGCCATAATTCTTGTTTTTACTTGTGTGACTGAGTCAAAAGATCCAGTGGCACATAGAAGCATCTTGCTAGCTATGTCCAGTAGAGTGCGATATTTTTCTAGGAGCTCACCCTTCTTAGCTGTAATAGCTTTACCATCAGGTTTCAGTTTCATCTTCCTTCCGCAGAAAATGCTTAAATATCTCATCTCTTGCCCTTCCGCATACTTTTCCACATCAATCGTTCCGATGGGCAACCTCAGTCTTTCAAAAAGAGCTTCACGTGTGATTTCCACACGATTTGAACCAATAAAAGATTCGATGACATCACCTCTTCTGCTAGCATTAGCATAGAATTCCAGAACCTCCTCTTCCAGAACAACCTTAGGAAATGCCTCCAAATAGGGTTTTAGCCCGCATCTAGTGCACTTGGTCAGAATTTCTTCATTACCAACTGTGTGATGTCCACCAAAGAACAAGGACGGTTCAACATGCACCTTGTTGTCATTGATGTATCTGCCTAGATCAAACGGTGCCTGAATGTTTGTATTAACATCGAAAATAGACCGAATAGACATGTTGAATGATTTGAAACGAACAAGAAGATAGATTATGCAGAGAATCATTGTTAGCAAGTAGTAGAGAAGTTATGAAACGTGAGGCAAGACGTGTGCAAGTGTTGGTTTTTGTTTAAAACAGAATTTGATCCAACGGTCAAGATTGAAGGATTAGATCCAACGGTGAAGACCTTTGGCATTCAGTTACGGAACCGAGAAAAAAATGTGAATTGATTTTGTACAAATTGAAATCCGCCTTTCTTATGTGCAAACTTAAAGAGTGTATTCATCTGACCTATTTAGGTCGTGTTTTTGGCATGAATTGAATATGTACACCTCATTAACTAGTGGTGTATAAATTCAATTCTAGGATTTCCACATTTTAACACAATCACATTACTTCGACATTGTTAATTTGTTTCGAGTAAACACTTTTAACACATATCCTATTTAAATCAAAGAAAAACTTAGCTTGTCTGTTCGAGTCCATCCAGAACAGATGAGTAGGACTAAGCTTCATAAGGCGAGTAGGTTCAATGGCACAAGACGAGTAGTCTTATGTCCACCAGATGAGTTCCCCCTTCGACTGTGCATATCTGTCTGAATGTCGAACAGCTTTATGTACCTGTCTTCTTTAGTACGACAGATAGTCGAGTAGAATTTATATGCCGAATATTAATTTAAATCAATGATCAAGGTTCAAACAAGATGACTGTTACCAAACTAAAGAGTCAACACAAGGATTTTTAAGAGATCAAAGATTCCCCCTTAAATGTTTATTCCCTTAGTATTACCCTCAGCTTTACCAGCTTCCTCATCGGGTTGTTTGGTCAACTTGTTTGACCTTGTTTACCTGTCTGTTGCGTGAGTAGACGAGTGCTCTGTTCTTTTGTGGTAGCTTGTCTATTTCTCCTTTCTTCTTAGGACTGTACCTGTCTTGTTAATACATTGCTACATACTAGTAGGATCAATATCAATCAGTCCTAGACTAATGCATAATTCACGAAATCGGGCCTCAGCTAATGGTTTTGTGAAAATATCAGCTCTTTGAAAATCAGTATGAATCTTTTCCATGCGAATATCCTTCTTTTCTACATGATCACGTATGAAATGGTGTTTCACATCAACATGCTTACAACGTGTGTGCAGAACAGGATTTTGTGTAATGGCAATTGCACTATTACTATCACAGAATATAGGAACATTTGATTCACAAATATTATAATCTCTAAGCTGTTGAATAAGCCATAATAACTGACTACAACAACTACCAGCAGCCATGTACTCGGCTTCAGTAGTAGAGGTAGCAACACTTGTCTGCTTTTTCGAAAACCATGAAATGAGTTTAGTGCCTAAGAATTGACAAGAACCAGATGTAGATTTCCTATCTATTCTACAGCCACCAAAATCAGAATCAGAGTAGGCACTTAAAGATAAATCATCATTCGAAGGATACCATATACCACGATTGATGGTTCCTTTCAAATATTTCAAAATCCTTTTAGTGGTTTCCATATGACTCTCTTTTGGATTAGCTTGAAAACGAGCACAAACACCAACAGAAAATGCAATATCAGGTCTACTAGCAGTTAAGTAGAGTAATGAACCAATTAGACCACGGTAATGAGTTTGATCAGTACACTTACCTTGTTCGTCTGGGTCCATTCTGTATGTAGGTAGCATAGGTACGCCAGCAGACTTGCATGTCTTAATACCATACTTGTCTAGTAGATTACGAGTATATTTTGCTTGATTTATGAAAATCCCTTCAGGGGTCTGTTTTACTTGAAGTCCAAGAAAGTAATTCATTTCACCCATCATAGACATCTCAAATTTACTTTGCATGAGTGTTGAGAAACTTTCACTCAGCTCTTTGTTAGGTGAACCAAAAATGATGTCATCTACGTAAATTTGGACGAGTAAAATGTCTTTCCCTTCTTGTCTTCTAAACAGGGTTCTGTCTACCTTGCCTTTAGTAAAACCATTTTCTAATAGAAATTGAGAAAGAGTATCGTACCAGGCTCTTGGAGCTTGCTTTAGTCCATATAAGGCCTTCTTTAATTTGTATACCTGATTACCTTTGACTTCGAAACCTGGGGGTTGTTCAACATATACTTCTTCCACAAGAATACCGTTAAGAAATGCACTTTTAACATCCATTTGATATACAGTAAATTTCATGTAAGCAGCATATGCAAGGAACAATCGAATGGCTTCTAGTCTAGCAACAGGAGCATATGTTTCATCATAATCTATGCCTTCAGCTTGTGAATAGCCTTGGGCGACTAGTCTAACCTTATTACGAACAACTACATCATTCTCATCTTTCTTATTCTTGAAAATCCATCGAGTGCCAACTACGTTATGATGTTTCGGTCTATCGACAAGTTCCCAGACATCGTTTCGAACAAACTGATTCAACTCGTCTTGCATAGCAATGATCCAATTACTATCAGCCAATGCCTCATTAATGGTTTTTGGCTCGATAGATGAGAGGAAACAACACCAGTAAAACAGAGATGGACTAGATTGTTCTTGCGACTCAAAGAGTTGTCGTCTAGTCTTCACACCAACAGTAGAGTCACCAATAATATTTTCAGTATTATGCGCTGATTTCCATGTATTTCTATTCTTAACAATAATACTATCATCTATATCATGTACAGCATCTTGCATATCAACATCATTATCATCAGAAGATTTAATGGGAGTAGACGAGTCGACTAGTTTAGGTATGTCAACTGGTCTAGTAGAGTTACCTTGAGCACTCACCTTCTTCTGGTCATCTGACTCGAGAGCTTTCATGAATGGATTATATGCTTGAACGGATTCATATACCTCTGAGTCTTTGTCAGATTCGACAGTTAGCTCAGTAGCTTTCTCACTGATCTTGTTGGTAGACGGGTCCTGTTGAGATTCTTCGAAAACCACATGTGGTGTTTCTTCCACACAAAGGGTTGAGTAGTTGAATACTCTAAATGCTTTGCTAGTCGAGGAGTATCCTAAGAATATCCCCTCGCCTGCTTTAGCATCGAATGCATTCAACTTGCTTTTCCCATTGTTATGAATGAAACATTTGCATCCAAATATATGAAAATATGAAACTCTGGGTTTTCTACCTTTCCATACCTCATAGGGCGTCTTACCTAGTGCTTTATTGATTGCACTTCTATTTTGTGAGTGGCATGCAGTGTTGATAGCTTCTGCCCAAAATTTTTGAGGCGTATTATACTCTGTCAGCATGGTCCTGCAGGCCTCCTTAAGAGTTCTGTTCCTTCGTTCTGCTACTCCATTTTGCTGTGGTGTCCTAGCTGCACTAGTAAGGTGCTGGATGCCACGCTTAGAACAAAATTCTTTAATATAGCAGTTAATGAATTCAGTACCCTTGTCACTACGGATCTTGACAATTGACTGATTCTTCTCAACCTGTAACTTCTTCAATAGATCAGGCAAAAGTGTTTGTGTATCACTCTTCTTGTGTAAGAAGACTACCCAAGTGAACTTAGAATAGTCATCTACCACAACAAGTGTGTACCTTCTACCGTTCAAAGTTGGAGGAGTTATTGGGCCATGTAAGTCCATATGTAGAAGTTCAAGAACTCTACTGGTTGAGAGAGATGAAATAGATTTAAAAGAGCCCTTCACCTGTTTACCTTTTTGACAGGACGTGCATACATGTGACTTATAGTAGACTTCATTGGGAATACCTTCCACAAGGTAGTCTCTGGCTATCTTATTAAGAACCTTAAAGTTTAGATGACAAAGGCGTCTATGCCAGAGCCAGCCAAGTTCTTTAGGATTCTTAGTAAGTAGACAGGTGTCCCTCGGACAACTGTTCCAGTTCACTATGTACACACTTCCTTGTCTAATGCCGACTAGTAGGACTGTGTGAGTTCTTTTGTCAATGATTTCACATTTCTGACTCTTGAACTGCACCTTGTATCCACGATCACAAAATTGTGAAACAGAGAGTAAATTGTATTTCAAGCCTTCAACATAAGAAACATCTTGAATCTCTATGTCTCCATTCCGAACGTAACCAAATCCTTTAGTAACAGCAATGGAGCTATCACCAAATATCACTTTTGGTCCTTCTTGCTCATGGTAGCTTGATAAGAGAGTCTTGGTACCAGTCATGTGGTGCGAACAACCACTATCTATATAACAAGTTTCTCCTGTTGAGCCACCTTTCTTGTATAGATCGAGTCGACCCTGCAATAGATGATAATACATAATTTAGGTACCCTCCTTGTTTAATGGGGTCCTTGGGGGTTAGTCGAGTTCAATGGAATCCAAATGTACATTGGAGTCCTGAACAAGTTTGACCTTCTTAGCATTCGACCATATTTGTTGCAAAATAAGACCTTGTTGTCCTTATCTGGCCTATCAGTCGAGTTCGGGTCTACTCTTTGGAGATAGCCTTTTGACTTAATCTCTACTTGAGCAGGCACTTGTCTATGATAGTCAGAATAGGGTTTATATGCATTAGGTCCATACGGTTTATAGACATGTTTAGGTCTTTCTTCTCCTTTGATATCATATGACAAAGGTGGAGGATATAGAACAGATTGTATACGATATTTTGGACCTTCCTGTCTAGGTCTAGACGAGTAGAGTTGAGACTGCCTTATGAAAGGAGGTCTAGACTCTTGTCGTCTAGTCTGTACTTGTCTAGTACTAGTCTCCTCAGGATACCAGTCCTCGTATCTGACCTGATTTGGTCGTCCACGATTCCTAGTCCTTTGTTGACTTGTCTTAAACGGAACAGGCTTGTTGTTAACTTTCTTTTTACCACCTTTGGTAATTGGAATGTTAACTCGAGCTTGTTTTGGTACAGTACCTTTTGATGGAGTGTCAATATCGTATATCAATGGTTCTTTTCCTTTATCATTAGTCAAAGAGCTTGAGATGAAAATAGTAGGGTTCTTAGGAACTTGAGTAGACGAGCTGGGTGTCTCAGCACCTATGCCTGTCTTGTCAGCAGGAGCCCTATACCTATCTGACAATTCAAGGTTAACCTTAGACGAGTTAACCAGGTCAGTAAGTTTAAGGTCTAATGTGACAACCTCGGTTTCTAAGAACTTATTACGTTCTTCAAGCTTTTTGAGCTTACTTTGTAAAACATTGAATTCATGTTTCTCAGTAGCGTGTGTCTTAAGTAGGTCTTGATACAACTTGTCTGTCAATGCACACTTCTCTCTGAGTTGTCTCAACTCTTCTTGCAAGCGTTCATTTAGGACTGTTGTATTAGGATCTACTTTAGACTGAGCTTCCTTAAGATCAATGATTTCTTGTCTTAAAATGATGTTTTCATCACTGACTTCAATGAAAGCCTTGTTGGCAAGTAGGAGGTCGTCTTCAACTGCACTAGTAGAGTGCTGAAGACTACTCCCTACTTGGCTACTGGCAGTGTCACTTTCATCAGAATCTGATTCATCACATGATTGAAAGGAAGTAACAGATGATACCTCTTGGTCGGTTTTAGCCATGAAGCATAGACCATCATCAACTATGAATGCTTCATCGTGATCTGGTTCAGACGGGTAGCTAGATGAGGATGATGGCAATTCATCTGAGTCAGAGTCATTATTGGCCATCATTGCCTTTTTACCACGGTTGTATCGTCTTTTCCTTCGTGCTTTGCGTTCTTCTCGATCATCAGTACTCAGGTCTGGACATTCATATATGTAGTGACCTGGTTTCTCACAGTTATAGCACACAAGATCATTAGTAGCCTTTTTAATAGGAGAGTTGTTCCTTCGTTTATCACGTCTATCAGAACGAGTAATCTTCCTACTATCAGACTCTCTATCTTGTCTGTTACCTTTCGAGACTTCGTCTCTCCTTTCGGACGAGTTTCGGTCTCGTCTGGTTTCAGACGAGTTCTTAGAAGCAGACCCTCTATGCTCTCTATAGAACTTCTTATATCTTCCGAAACGTTTATTCAGCCTATCAAACTTTCTAACCATGAGGCTTACCTGATCCTTCAGACTAAGATCAGTATCTAACTCGTCTTTAACAGAAGCAGACCTAGTCTTAGTCTTAGACCTGTCTATCTTAGACGAACTAGCCTTAAAAGCAACGTTCTTAGATACAGCATGTTCTCTGTCACTACTTACTATGGGTTCATCTTCGTCTAGATCAAACTCATGAGCCTTTAGAGTTTGAAACATAGTCTCTGTTGTCCATACGTCTATATCTTGGGTATTCTTAACAAGCATTTTTACCATTTTCCATCGACTATCAAGGCTTTTGAGAATCCTAAGATTGATTTCACGTGGAGTATAAGATTTACCAAGGACTTCCAAGTCATTCAT
Organism: Galeopsis tetrahit; assembly: GCA_963675135.1. Taxonomy (NCBI): domain Eukaryota; kingdom Viridiplantae; phylum Streptophyta; class Magnoliopsida; order Lamiales; family Lamiaceae; genus Galeopsis; species Galeopsis tetrahit. The sequence goes on from OY776124.1 coordinate 74,581,297, forward strand.
GATTTTAGTAAAACGAGTATCCAACTGGTCTATTGTTTCACCAGCTTTCATATGAAATGATTCGAATCTTTGGACTGCAGTGGAAAGCTTGCTTTCTTTGATTAGGGATGTCCCTTCACAAATGATAGCTAAGCGATCCCACATTTCTTTGGCAGTTTTACATTTTAACACTTTTTCCAGATACTCGTTAGGAAGAGTGTGTAAGATGTAATTCTTGGCCAAGCTATCCAAATTATTCTGTCTCATTTCTTCAGAGGTAAGTTCTGATCTTGGTTTCTTGACGAGAGTACCCACGGGTTGATTTGCGTCAAGGGCAGCAGTGTTTGGGATCATGGTCACTATCGGACCTTCAGTGATGACTGAGATCATTAAGTCATGAGTGGAGCTGAAGATGGCTTCCATCCTTAGCTTCCAATAGTCGTAATCCTGTACCTGAAACTTAGGTAGTTTGTTGGCGCTGATCTCAAGAGACATGATTTCAAGAAATAAGTGCTAAGTAGAGTTATGATCAAGAACAACAGATAAGTCAAGAACAGGGAGCACGAAACACAGATGATACAAGAATATGATCAAGAACACGTATACAAGAACAGTCAAGGACCAAGACTTCACCCTAAGTCTTGAGTCGGTTATCAAGAAACAGCAGTTCGTAAACTACTGCTCTGATACCACTTGTTGGTCCCAAGTTGAGTTAATATCGAGGGAAGCTAAAGAAAATGTCTAGAGGGGGGGTGAATAGACTTTTCTAAAATCTTTCGATATATCAGAATTACAATGTGCGGAATACAAAATTTTATCAATGAGCCCAATTAAAGTTTATACTCAACTTAATTCGAGAACTCTGTTCTATACTCAACTAGTCTAGATCAGTTAAGTAGTTAAACCAATTAATCAATTTGAACAATCAAAACTGTAAAGTAAATCAAACACAAACAATTTATAGTGGTTCGACAACTTGTCTACATCCACTCTCACAAACCCAGTTGTGATGTTTCCACTAAAACTCTTCCAATCGAGTACAAGTGTATGTTCCTGTCTTTAAAGTCCCAAGAAGAAGACTTAGATCTTCAACAGACTATACCTCCAGATATGTCTATGATCTAACTAGAAATTTTACAAGTATCTAGCACCTTGAAAATAACAAACAAAAACTAAAAACTTCTCTGATTTTCAGTAGTAGCCTTCTTGATTCTTCACTTGTCTTCTGGCTATCTTTCTGAACTTCAATCAACTCTGAGAGTAAACTTCAAATATATCTTTTATAATGCTTCACTTGAGTATGAACGTCAGTGTATCAGTAGTAGTCAATTGATCACCATCATGAAGTATTTATAGACTTCAAATTCAAGAACTTTCAGTTGTGTAACAACCTTTCTTGAAAACTAACTTGTAACTGTTTCTTTTATTCTTCCACGCGTTTCTTCAGTTAATTAGTTATTCCATAACTAATTGTTCAATTTCACCTTTAATACGCGTTTCTGTAACTAACTTTAAGTTAACTTGTCTTGTGTAGTCTAGTAGATGCACTTGTCTTGTAGTCCACCTGTCTTGAGTAGTAGACTGGTCTTCTCTTCTTGTGCAGTAGACTTCTTCAGGTTACAATGTAGAACTAATCTAGTCCTATCATCTAATCCTAACAAGACTATTACATTACTTTAAGCTTTTATAATACAAGCTTAGTCAACTTATAAACTATACAAAGAATCTATCTATTACATATAGAAATCATGAGCTCTATACAACAATCAAATAGCTCAGTAACAATCTAACATATATGAAGTACTTATAAATCGTACTTATCTTTTAATAATATTTGTCTTGTAAACTGTACTTGTCTTTTGAATTCTACTGATCTGTACAAGATGACTTCAACTCAACTAGACTAGATTAGTCAACACTTAGAAAATATTCAAGTCTTCTTTTGGCTTATCAAAACTTTATCATTTATCTTTTATTCATCATTTAGGACTTGTTCTAGGATTCATATCCCAACAATGGGTACCAATTCAAGACTGATCCTAAGAAAAAAGTGTCAAGTTTCAAAACTGAGTTGATGTATGAATTGGGGGTGAATATCACAAATCACCAAGCTTACAAGGCAAGAAAAATTTCTCTACAAAATAACAGTGGTAATGTTGATCATCAATATTTTCTCCTTTGGGATTATGCTCAAGAGATCAAGAGAACAAATCCAGGTTCTACCATTCTTGTAGGTGTTGAAACACATTCTACTGGACCAGTCTTATTTGATCGGATGTATATTTGCCTATATGCTTTGAAGGTTGGGTTCTTATTGGATTGTAGGCCAATAGTAGGGGTTGATGGTTGCCATCTCAAGGGGCCTCATGGTGGGATAATTTTATCAGCAGTAGGTGTTGATCCAAATAACAACATATTTCCTATTGCTTATGCTGTTGTGGGCAAGGAGAATGCGGATACATGGGATTGGTTTCTGTCAGTGTTGAAGACAGATTTAGAGATTGAGGATGACTCTGACTGGACCTTTATTTCTGATAAACAAAAGGGTCTAGTGAATGCTTTTAAGAATGTATTTCCTAATGCAGCTCATAGGTTTTGTGTTCGACACCTCCATGGCAACCTTAGAAATGCTGGTTTTAGAGGTCAAGCATTTAAGATAGCAGTTTTTAAGGCAGCAAAGGCCACAACTAAGAATAATTTCTACAGCAGAATGAATGACATCAAGGAGTTGTGTCCTATGCTTTTTGAATGGCTGAAAAATAAACCTCCAGAGCATTGGAGTAGGTCTCATTTCAACTGCAAGGCTACATGTGATATGTTGTTGAATAACATTTGTGAGTCATTTAATGCTGCAATATTACCTGCAAGAGAGTTGCCCATCTTGAGTATGTTAGAGTGGATAATGGACTACTTAAGAGAGCGGCTGAAGAAACATAGGGATAGGGCAATCAAGGGCAAGAGGTGGAAGGGATTACTTTGTCCTAAGATTCAAGGCATTATCAATGCAAATGTGAAGAGAATTGGGAGTTGTATTCCAATGAAAGCTGATGACAAGCATTACCAAATCAGGATGATTGATGGAACTCAGTATAGTGTGGATCTTGAAAAGTTCACTTGTGGTTGTAGAAGGTGGAATCTCACTGGCATTCCTTGCATACATGCCATTCGAGCCATATACTGTCAAGGACTAAATCCAAAAGACTTCACATTTGCCCATTACAGAGTTAGTACCTATAAGATGGTTTATGATCACTCTATCTTACCAATTAATGGTAAAGAGAAGTGGGAACCTACAGGTAATATTTTACTCAGTGTTTTGTGCTTTTTATTATTATTATTATTATTATTATTCAATTGATTATTTAACCATATAATTTTCATTGGAATGCAGGTATCACACCTCCACTTCCTCCAAACATTGGTAGACAGGCAGGAAGACCCCTAAGGCTAGAAGAAGAGAGCCTGATGAGATTGTTCAGAAGAAGAGAAAAAGAGGAAAAGGAAAACCTCCCCAAAACCCCAATGTTATGAAGAGAAGACAGGTAAACACGGTCAAATGCAGTAAGTGTCATAAACCTGGACACAATAAAAGGGGATGTAAGACACCTTTGAGTGAGGTAATTGTCATTTTTCATTCTTCTGTTAATCTTCTATTAATCATAAATTTTATGTTAATTTTCTATTGCAGGAATATCTATATTGTAGAAATTATTTCATGAAGCACTTTCTGGTAATTAACATCTGTAATTATCTATATCTGTGATATACAATATTCTTGCATTGGAAATGAAATTGGAATAAAAAAGGATAAAGGTGTATATGTGGGGACAAATGATGAAATGATGACTTACAAGATGAAAGTGATGAGTTATCTGATCCTATAATGATAATCTGGATGAAATTTGGAATGAGATGAAAGTTGCATCAGAGAAATTATTTCATTTTCCTAATGTTATATTTTGCTAATGATGATAATTCATTAAGTGCAAGAATAGTGAAACAATAGTGCTGATTCTATTTTGAAAAGAAAAATATAGAGCCCCAGTTTGTCTAGTCGGCTCATAGCCTGGTGGAGGAATATGAAAGGGTGGCATGCAGATCAATTTGCAAGGGCTCTCCAGATTTATCGGGGAGGAAGACTTGGCAGGTACCTGAGAGTGGCTTTGTGAAGATTAATTCAGATTGTGCAGTTACTGTAGGTGAGAGTGTGGGGATTGGGGGAGTGGCAAGAAATGAAGAAGGGAATACTTTTTGGTGCTTTGCTGAAAGAATATCAAGGGCGAAAGAAGTGGAGGAGGCGGAAGCTATTGCCATGCTGAGGGGAGTACAACTTGCTGTTCAGAAGGGTCTCACACATGTGATTCTGGAAACTGATTCGTTGATTTGTTTTAAAGCACTTTCGAACCCAAAAATTAATCTCTCAAGGTTCAGTGACATCATTGCCGAGATTTTTTCGTTCAAGAATTGCTTCGAGGTGCTGGTTTTTTCATGGACTAAAAGGGAAGGGAACACAGTGGCTCATGAGCTTCTGCTTATGCTGTTTTAAATACTGTGCCATTATTTTCAGATTGTTTGCCTTCAGCTTGTTTACAATCTTTGGGTTTTGATCCCACATATTAATATAATTATGATTGATCCACAAAAAAAAAAAAAAACAATAGTGCTGATCAATCTAAGAAATAAATTTGAATAACAATTCATACACCAACTACTTGTGCAAACATGACCCATTTTTCATACTCAATTCATACACCATAAAATGTGGTTCGAAAACAAGGAATTGTCATTCTCATTCATAGTTAAAAATACAGTAGATACATGTTACAATTCTTCACAAAATTACAAAACAATTACATCCTTAACTTAATTACCTAACCTACTTCAATACACAAGTTCTCTAATACAAAAACAGGGGAGTTGCAAAAGATTCCACCCCTTGAGAAAAATACATCCACCACACAAATTCTACCTCTGTCCATAATACTAGTGCTTTCCAGATTACATCCACCATGTTGCCAAGAAAAAAACTCAAAAATGTATTTTTTCTTACACATTTCTATGCTCATAACAATCCCCCATTCTTCTTCTCCATTCCTTTCCATTTTTTTCTGCATTAATTAATTCTCTTATGAGCGACTTCAGGTTATATCTCTAGCTCTTGGCCCCATTGGAGGGTCTAACAATTCAAAATAGTTGCATCCACCCCCACCTTGCTGGAAAATTAAACACATTACAACCAAGAGGAGAATAATGAAAACAAATTCAACTCGAGAATTACTTTCCAAGCTTTGAAACCGTAGAACCTTTGACCAGGATTATCTTCAGTCTAAGAGGTGCTCAAACATGCCTCATTTCCGCACGAACACTCCTTAAACCTTGCTCTCGCAGACGTGCAGGATGACATTCTCTGTGATTGAAGAACTAGGGCACTGTTTTTCTTTCTCCTCTATCTGTATTAGGGTTTTCCCTTTCTGATTTTTGAGATCGCGATTTAGGAATTAGGTTTTTTTTCTCAATCTGTATGGGGTTTTTCCTTTCTGTGGTGTTGAAATTGCAAGTTTTGGGAGGTTTTTGCCCAAGAGTAATATTTTATTACTTGGGTTAATAATTTGCCACGCCCCATATCCATATCCATATCCATACCCATGCCCCGCCCCATAACCTATTCTACATTAAAAAAAAAAAAAAAAGGGCGTGTATATTTTATTAAAGGAAAATGGGGTATGCTTAGTACACGTGGAGTGTCAACCGGATGAATTACCTGCAATATCAGGTCATTGGACCAATTTCAAAAAAAATGTTTACTTAATGGATCAAAATCAAAATGTCTAATTCAAGTGGACCAAATTCAAAAATATGCCAACTTAGTGGACTGCAAAAACTATAATCCCTATTTTATTTTAAAAATTGACACCTTTTTTATCTACATTTTACTTTACACTCACTAAATCACATAAAACGCTTTTTTTTTTTTTATATCTAACCTCATCAACCACTAAATTTTTCGTGAATGAAGAGTCAACACTTTTTGGCTTTACTAAATCACAATAATTGTCTCAGTGTTTCAATTTAAGAAATATAGAATTTTAGAACAATTAATTAGAAATTTAAAATTCATGAGTTTTAATAATCGTTATGCAAAAAAGGACCTAAACTTAAACCTTGCTACAATGAAAATTACTCTCTTGCAAGTCTATAAATTTAGAAATATAGATTAAAAAAAAATAGAGAGATATATAAAAATAAAAAATAAGATAAGATATAAAGTAAAGTGAAAAATTAAAAAATAATTTGTGAAAAAAAATATAAAAAATTTATAGACAAACGAATTAAAATGAGAAATTTATAGACAAATGGAACAGAGGTAAGATTTTAGCCTATTAGCTGTCTGCTCAAATATCACTACTCCCACCCACTCACCTACCTTTTTCCCTTTCTATCCATCATCACGTTAAATCAATGTGGCATTTTCGGTCAAAGATTTAGAAGTAGGTGGGACCATCATTTGTATTCACGTCCAATGAATTCCTAATGCATACATGTGATGTGACATTTTGCAGAATTTCATGCTAACAAAATATTTTCATTAGTGCATGTTTAATTATTTGAATTTAATATGAGTTTAGTTTCAGCAAACATTATAAAATTTATGTTTGCACATAAATAAGAAAATAGTTATTTTTTTATTAAATAAGTGTTTAATTAAAAATGAATAATAATATGAAAATAAAACATACTTCGGCCATTAGTTGAACAATAAAAATTGAAACTCGTTTCCTTCCGTATCATTTGTGTGCAGCTCAATTAAAGCACACATAGATGATATAAGAATAAATGGTCTCAAAAGTTGTTGAAGTTGTCAAAAAGTGCGATATTCCAAAACATCTCCATCCACAAAAAAAAATTAAAGAATTTTTTTTTATGCAATAGACAAAAACAATTTGATATTTTTTAATTCCATATATTCCCGATCCATAATTAAGTGAAAAAACATGCATGCAATTGGATGCTTTTGCATGTCTTCATCCCCTTTGCATGGGCACCTAAGTTGTTATGAGACTCAAAGTTGATTAGAGCTAGGGGCGGGGGACCATCGATCATTGATTTTGTACTCTCCACCTCTATATATAACAACTAATTACCTTCTCTACTACATGCATCACTTAATTTTACTCGATCTCTTCACTATAATAATCTACTAGGTATTGGTGCTTGATAGTAATTAACTCTATATAATTTGTTTTTCTCGTTCAGTTTCAGTCTCTCGCTTTTGTATGAATCAAAGGTATGCTCATTATGTATGAATCAAAGGTATTCTTATACGCTCGCGCATTTATATACTTTGTTTTAGTGTGTTAATGATTTTTTCTGTCTCTCTTATCTTATATTGGCGCGACGCATTTCGAGGCAAATAAGATTGTTTTGAAGAAAAAAAACAATAACCGACAAAGCGACTCATGATTTAATTCATGAAATCCACGGAAATGGTAATAACAACTTATGAAGAACTGAAGCTTATGGAAAAACTTGAATTTCCCGGAGTTTTCAGCTATATAGACTTGTCTGCTTGTTTGGCTTTACTCACATTTGACTTTACTCATCTATATACGCAGTTGAACATCAGGTGAGTTCCACTCGTTTGAACATCAAGTGAGTTCCACTCAGTTTGAACATCAGGTGAGTTCGAAACAGCCCTGATTTTTCTGAGCTGAGTGATCTTCTCTTCTTATCTTGAGCTCTGTTGATGACCAAATACTAATATATTATAAGATGAAGTTGTCTATACAATGCAACTTATCATATTACAAGTATATTTTGTTTATCAATACAAGCATAAGATATAAAATATCCCAACACAATTCACCTATAATTGCCCTCATCTCATCAATTCTTTCAAACTTTTTCCGCACTTAATCAAAGTGTGAAATCCAACTACCAAAAAGAAAAGAATGACAAGTTATCAATCTCTACATCAGGTGAGTTCCACTCACAGGAACTCACCTGAACATCATGATGAAACAGGAACATGCAACACATCATAAACTAAGAATACATTAAAATACAAATAAATCAAATCAAAGTGTGAAATTCAAATATTGAATGTATACATACAAGTTTTTGTGAAAGAGAAATTACGTGATTGTGATTATATACATAAATAAGTAAATAATTTTCATACAATTTATTTTATTTCTTATCATCATTTATTGTTATCTCAGAGCACATATGTTAATCACGTGAAAAAAAATTATTTGGTAAGTTATCAATCTCTACATCAGGTGAGTTCCACTCACAGGAACTCACCTGAACATCATGATGAAACAGGAACATGCAACACATCCTAAACTAAGAATACATTAAAATACAAATAAATCAAATCAAAGTGTGAAATCCAAATATTGAATGTATACATACAAGTTTTTGTGAAAGAGAAATTACGTGATTGTGATTATATACATAAATAAGTAAATAATTTTCATACAATTTATTTTATTTTCTATCATCATTTATTGTTATCTCAGAGCACATATGTGAATCACGTGAAAAAAATTATTTGGTTAAAAGTTGCTGACATCAGTGCATAGATCTTCATATATTTCAAAACGTTTTCATCCATAAAAAAAATTAAAGGTAATTTTGCTGTGTATTTGAGTATATAGATACCATCGACCAAAATATTTGTATACTAGTGCAAGACCCGCGTAATGTTGTTTTAATTAATTAATTTTGTTCATAATTATTATTCGTTTTAGGTCATTTTCGTCATTTTTTCTATATCTATCTAATTTAAGGTTTTTTATTTACATATTAATTAAGGAATTTCTTGATTTTTCAACTATTTAGTTGCCCATCGATTTCTTTTGTTATGTTTATTACACGAACGTAGTTTTATTATTTGAAGGTAACTATTTCTTCTTTTATTTAATAAGATTTAATATAATCTGAATTCTTATACGTAAATTTTATAATTTATGTTATCAAAATGTTGTAGTATAATTGTATACACCTAAATTTTAAATTCCTTTGGACCTCTAAAGTCCATTAAATCAAGACGGGCCTCTAAAGTCCAGTAAATCAAGACGGGCCTCTAAAGTCCCATAAATTCAAGACGGACCTCTAAAGTCCAATAAAGCAAGACGGGCCTCTAAAGTCCCATAAATGAAGATGGGCCTCTAAAGTCCAACAAACCAAATTGAGCCCAAATAGGGTATTCTTAGCCCAAGTAATTCAAAATTTGAATTAAACCCTAACCACTTGCACAAATATCTCCATGGCCCATAAGAAACCCTAGGTTCTACACCTATAAATAGAGGTCTCATTTCATTCATTTCAGAATCAAGAAATCAGAAGCATTCAAGGCTCTAAAATTCTCTGCAGAGATTTTAGAGTGTTCTTCAGCAGTTGGAGGAGCTTCAAAGGCGTTCTTCGTGCAAAGTGGCGAAAAGCAGCGTTCGAGTGGAGATCAAGGTGCTAAGCCTTAGAGTGTTCTTCAGCAGTTGGAGGAGCTTCAAAGGCGTTCTTCGTGCAAAGCGGTGAGAAGCAGCGTTCGAGTGGAGATCAAGGTGCTAAGCCCCTTCGATTCGGCGTTTCTTCAAGGCGTTCTTCGTGCAAAGCGGCGAAAAGCAGCGCTCGAGCGGAGATCAAGGTGCTAAGCCTCTTCGATTCGGTGTTTCTTCAAGGAGGAGGTGCTTCGTGGATCTTCAACAACGTTCGTCCCGGAAAAGTCCCGAATAAGTCCCGATAAGTCCCGACATGTCCGGAAAAGTCCCGGAAAAGTCCCGACAAGTCTCGAATAAGTCCCGGATAAGTCCCGAAGGTCCCGAAAAGTCCCTAAAATCGACGTGTAATCCAAAATACGGCGTCAAGCCCTTGGATTAACGTTATAAAGTCCCAAGTTCAAGAACGATCTTCAACGACGTTCATCACAAAAGTCCCTAAATTCAACGTTTAATCCAAAATACGGTGCTAAACCTTTGGATTAACGTTACAAAGTCCCAAATTCAAGAACGATCTTCAACGACATTCATCCAAAAAATCCCTAAATTCGGCGTTTAATCCAAAATACGGTGCTAAGCCTTTGGATTAACGTTATAAAAAGCCCCAAATACAAGATCGGATAGGATTCGGCTGCGGATCCAACTCCAGAAGTTCCAAAAGTGCTCAAGAAATTCAAGAACTTCAAGAAGAGAGAATCAGAGGAGCAAATTAGAGATTGTAACCCACAAATACTCGGTTTTAATCCGAAATTAAATAAAATTGTTTACCATTTTCGCGTTTTTATATTTAAATCACGAATTTGTGTTTACAAATTGGCACGCCCAGTGGGACAATCTCTACCTCTCATCTCTACTCTTCAAGCAAATCAAGTCTCGACGATGACACCAATCAAGATTAAGATCAAGAGAGGTGTTGCATCCGGATCAGCTGGTCTTGACTTTGAAGACCTGAACGTAGTCACGAGGAGTATGTCAAGAAGCTCGAAGTCATCGTCTTCTTCAGAGGAGGCTACTGTAGAGGGTCCACCACCCAACACTGTGAATGAGAAGAACAATCCAGCATGTTCCCCTACTCATTCCACAGCGAGCTCATCAGATTCAAGCACAGCCTCAGCAATGGCGACAGACACTACGACTGTTGAGGAGCAATTGTCAAGCTTAACTCGAGCCATAGAAGGACTCACGAAACATGTCCACGAACAAGATGCTCGGATTGCTAAATTGATGAGCAATGCAGATAAAGGAAATCAAGTCGAAGGACATTATGTTGAGACGTCTGGTGAACGTCAGCAGATGGAAATTCACCCAACTCTTAAGGAGTTACAAGTTTCTCCCGATGGTTTGGTGCGATCATACTCGGGGCGATCAAAGATAAGTTCGAGGAAAGTCCTAAGTCTTCATTCACCTACATCAAGCCTTACACGAAGAGGATTGACAGTTTGAAGATGCCAGCTGGTTATCAACCTCCAAAGTTGCAGCAGTTCGATGGCAAGGGTAATCCAAAACAACATATTGCTCACTTCGTGGAGACCTGCAACAATGCTGGCACGTATGGAGATCATTTGGTGAAGCAATTCGTGCGCTCTTTAAAGGACAATGCATTCGATTGGTACATCGATTTGGAGGCCAGTTCGATAGACAGTTGGGAGCAAATGGAACAAGAATTTCTCAATCGATTTTACAGCACTCGTAGAACGATTAGCATGCTTGAATTGACGAACACTTGTCAATCAAAGGAAGAGCCGGTGATCGATTACATAAATCGATGGAGAAATCTAAGCCTAAATTGTAAGGATAGATTGACTGAAACTTCAGCTATCGAGATGTGCATCCAAGGAATGCAGTGGGATCTTCGATATATCCTTCAAGCAATTCGACCAAGATCATTCGAGGATTTGGCTACTAAGGCTCATTACATGGAGTTGAGCATGTCTACAAGTGGATTTGAAGGGCCACTATCTCAAGAATGGGGGCAAAGGAAAACGATTTTGAAAGAGTTGCAACAAAAGCAGTATCCATTCCTAGACTCTGACATCCCCGTAATTTTCGATGACTTGATCAAGAATGATCTCATTGAATTACCACAAATGAAACGACCCAATGAGGCTGGGCGAACGGACGACCCCAAATATTGCAAGTACCATCGATTGGTAGGACATCCAACCCAAGACTGTTTTATACTTAAAGATAAAATTATGCGACTGGCCAAAGAAGGGAAGATCTTGCTAGAAGAAACTGAAACAACGGCGAATCACGTCACAGTTGAAGACAATCAAATTAAGGAAGTTAATGCAAATAGCGCCTACAAATTGATTTCTGAAGACGGCATATACATTTGTCCCATGAACGGAATGTTTTTGAAACGCTACTATGCGTAAAGAAAACAAGTATGCTCCATAAACGCACGAGCTTAAATTGCGTATTGCTCCATAAACGCACGAGCCTAAACTGCTTATTGCTACATGATGCACGAGCCTAAAACTGCTTATTGCTCCATAAATGCACGAGCTTAAACTGTTTGTTGCTCCATAAACGCACGAGTCTAAACTGCTTATTGCTCCATGATGCACGAGCCTAAAACTGCTTATTGCTCCATAAATGCACGAGCTTAAACTGTTTGTTGCTCCAAGAATGCATGAGCCTAAACTGATTGTTGCTCCATAATGCACAAGTCTAAACTGCTTATTACTCCTGGTCCGCATGAGTCTAAACTGTGTACGACGACCACCAAAGGTAAATACATGTGGTTAAACTGTTAACTTACCCCACTAAAGGCGTTTTAAGTGGTTAAATAATTAAATTCCTACTTTGTCAAAAGTAGTTAAAGAATAGTCACTCATGGCCCGCATGTGGGAAATCATTTGAAAGTAATTCGCAATTCGTCCACATTAAAGTCAAACGTTCTTGTGAACGAAATGCGAGGGGGCATTTGTACACACCTAAATTTTAAATTCCTTTGGACCTCTAAAGTCCAGTAAATCAAGACGGGCCTCTAAAGTCCCATAAATTCAAGACGGACCTCTAAAGTCCAATAAAGCAAGACGGGCCTCTAAAGTCCCATAAATGAAGATGGGCCTCTAAAGTCCAACAAACCAAATTGAGCCCAAATAGGGTATTCTTAGCCCAAGTAAATCAAAATTTGAATTAAACCCTAACCACTTGCACAAATATCTGGCCCATAAGAAACCCTAGGTTCTACACCTATAAATAGAGGCCTCATTTCATTCATTTCAGAATCAAGAAATCAGAAGCATTCAAGGCTTTAAAATTCTCTGCAGAGATTTTAGAGTGTTCTTCAGCAGTTGGAGGAGCTTCAAAGGCGTTCTTCGTGCAAAGCGGCGAGAAGCAGCGTTCGAGTGGAGATCAAGGTGCTAAGCTCCTTCGATTCAGCGTTTCTTCAAGGCGTTCTTCGTGCAAAGCGGCGAAAAGCAGCGCTCGAGCGGAGATCAAGGTGCTAAGCCTCTTCGATTCGGTGTTTCTTCAAGGAGGAGGTGCTTCGTGGATCTTCAACGACGTTCGTCCCGGAAAAGTCCCGAATAAGTCCCGATAAGTCCCGACATGTCCCGGAAAAGTCCCGAATAAGTCCCGATAAGTCCCGGATAAGTCCCGAAGGTCCCGAAAAGTCCCTAAAATCGACGTGTAATCCAAAATACGGCGTCAAGCCCTTTGATTAACGTTATAAAGTCCCAAGTTCAAGAACGATCTTCAACGACGTTCATCACAAAAGTCCCTAAATTCAACGTTTAATCCAAAATACGGTGCTAAACCTTTGGATTAACGTTACAAAGTCCAAAATTCAAGAACGATCTTCAACGACAGTCATCCAAAATATCCCTAAATTCGGCGTTTAATCCAAAATACGGTGCTAAGCCTTTGGATTAACGTTATAAAAAGCCCCAAATACAAGATCGGATAGGATTCGGCTGCGGATCCAACTCCAGAAGTTCCAAAAGTGCTCAAGAAATTCAAGAACTTCAAGAAGAGAATCAGAGGAGCAAATTAGAGATTGTAACCCACAAATACTCGGTTTTAATCCGAAATTAAATAAAATTGTTTCGCATTTTCGAGTTTTTATTATTTAATTCACGAATTTGTGTTTACAATAATTTTATCACATATGGAATTATACCAATGGTTGAAGAAGTGAGACATGCATTGTTTTGAACGGGTTAAATGCTTGCAATATGAACTGATACACTAACAATTAAAAGGTAAAAGTTTTCGTGTCGAATTCATATCTTGCTATCGTATCGTGTCGAAAATTGTCACCCCTAGATAAAACAGAGAAAAGAAATTTCAACACATCCATTTACACTCTATCCCCCAATACTGAATAATAGCATTACTTCTGCATCTAAAATAATTGTGCAATGAAGACTAAAAAAAAAGTATATTGAAGACTCTTTACATATAACTAAGTAAAATGTTCATTGCAGAACTCTCCCACGTACTCTTCACTGCACAATGCACAAATCCAATTCTTGTATAAATGGATATATAGGTACTGTAAATAGAAACAAAACCAAGAAAAACCAAATACCAAATATAACTTTTTCAATCTGATATATTAAACCTTTTTCAATCTCATTAAACCTTTTCAATGTCAAATTTCCCATAAACTAGTCATACAATTCTAAGATTACAAAATAATGGGTTGTAGAGGAGAATAAAAAAACATATAAAAATTGAGACGATACAAAAAACATATAGAAATTGAAACAGGATAATAAACAATTAAAAAAAAATAGCATACAACGAAGATAAAAAGAAAAATAAATGTAAAGCATACCAGAAAGTACATGAAATTCAAGAAAAAACGCATTTGCACCATGTGGAAACAACTTTGTAGATAAGCATTTAACAGATACTTAATGAAGAAAAAGACAATTTCATAATAAAATGACACAATTGAGTAAAACTCACCAATTAAATTGCAATCATATATACCATCAGATGATCCAAATTGCTTGGCGCAGTTGATCTTTCTAGTAGGACCTGAGTATCCATAAAGATTAGATTTGCATTCTCTAAACTTTCATATATTTAGTAGAATCAAGCAATCAAAGCAGCTTAAAACTTAATACTGATAGATTGCAGAAAACAATGAGGCTAAAAGAGTTCAAGGGCCAAATTAAAGTGTTGATACAAAAAGTAAATATAAGAAGCAAGTATCATACCTTGCACAAATGACTGATGTACATGCATCCCATATGTAGAGAACATAATGAAAGGGAAAAAAAAATCCAATGAAATGTGTTTCACCTGTGATGCAATACAGAAATTTGAGTTGCCATGGATAAAAGATTTAAAAAATAATATTTAAAGGTAGATTAGAAATTAAAATAGAATGAAGCTAGTGCACGACCCACGTACTACGAAGAAATTGAAAATAATTAATCATGTCGTCTTTAAACAATATCTATTATTTATATACAATGCAAAGACAAAAATATTTTATATTTTTACAATACTTTTATCTAATTTTCACATTAATATTCAAATAAATTAACCTCCAATATATTTGATTCACATCCAACTCGTGATAACTAAAAGATAAAGATGTAGGTCAGGTTTATGGTTATGTCAAACCAACACTCAATACTTAAATAGGTACAATCATGATGTAGAAAGATCTGTATTTACACTTAAAGTTAGCTTTACTCAAAATATGTATTCTCACTAAAAAAATATTTTTAAAAAATAAGGATTTAAATTAACTTTTGATGAGAGTCGGTCAATCTATCTCATCTACAATATTCCTTCATATATGCTTTTTATCAGGAATGAAAGAAAGAAGCAAATTTATTTTTAACACAAAAAAATATACATAATTCAAAAAATACAAAAAATTACACCGTCTAAAAAAATAGAGAACCCAAAAAAATTACATTATCTACTGATAAAATTAGAGAACACATAAATTTAAAATTACATTAAAAGGGACATGTCTATTTTGAACTCTTGTTCTCATTCTCTTCACATCTTCCTTGAACTCTTATTCAACATTCTCTTTGTTTTAGCAATTTAACGTCATGTTTATTAGGAATGGATGAGGAAAAAAATTACATTGTCTAAAAAAAATTAACAGAACACAAAAAAAAAAAAAAAAAAATTACAGAAAATAAGAGAACACAGAAACATAAAATTACATTAATATTTTCTTAAAAAAGAACTCAATCTAGCAAGATGTAATCAAGGAATCCAAACGAAGTAAACTAAAGTGTGAGAAGATGTAATCAAGGAATCCGACAAAATAAACTAAAGTAATTGCAAAGTTTTGAGAAGAATAGACATTGAGGAAGAAAACTATAGAAAGGAAAAAGAACCTAGAAAAAAAAAGTTGATAAGAGGGAAAGAGAGAGAAAAATAATACTCCCTCCATCCCATACTTGAAGCTACAAACCAAATTGGCACGGGTTTTAATAAATGAGTTGTTTATTAGTATTGTGTAAGATAAAGTGGGGGTAATAAAGACTTTTCAACTTTATAAATAGTAATAAAGTTACTTTTTAGTGTAATAAAGTAGTGGCATTTGTTGTAATATTGTGATGTTTTAAGGGGAGTGTTTAAAAGTGTTTTTACTATTTTAGGTAATGTTGCTTCAAGTATGGGACACCCAAAATGGTAAAATGTAGCTTCAAGTATGGGACGGAGGGAGTAATTTAAGAGTATAAATCTCATAATTATTCAATTTTTATATATGTCATCTAAAATATTACTTGATATATGATTAGTAAGATATTCTTTGTATTTTTTTTTTTTTTTGAATTACATTAAATACCCCTCCTTTTTCCCCTCCCCATGACTCGAACCCAGGATCTAAAGTCTAGGTAGTGGTGCTCTAACCACTTGAGCTCTCCAACTTCGTTAGATATTCTTTGTATTTAAAAATCGTTTTTGAACTTTTTTATTTGCAAAGAAAATTTAATGTAAATTAAATAGAAAAAAAATTAAAAGAGAATTCTAGTAAAAGGAATAAAAGATTAATTAGAGCTTCAAAATATCAAAGAAAAATACCTTGGAGAATTAATAAGGAATTGAACTCTTAATTGATTCTTTGTATTTCAAACTGTTTTTGAATTTTTTTATCAGAGAACGGGAAAGAAAGAAGTAAATTTATTTTTAACAAAAGTATACATAATTCATAGATTACAAAGTACATAAATTTAAAAATTCACATCTTCCTTGAACTCTTATTCCACATCTTATTCCTTTTGCAATTTGACGTCATGTCTATTAGGAATGGATGAGGAAACAAAATTACATTATCTAAAAATAATTATAAAAAAATTAGAGAACACATGAACATAAAATTACCTTAATATTTTGTTAAAAAAGAACTCAATCTAGCATGGGAGAAGATGCAATCAAGGAATTCGACGTTTAAAGAAAAACAATTAAAAAGTAAACTAAACTAATTCCAAAGTTTTGAGAAGAATAGCAGAGAACGAAGAAATCAGTAAAAAGAAAAAAGAGAACTGTAAAGAGAGAAAACAAATGAAAAAAAAAAATTGAAAAGAGGGAGAAATATTTAAGGAAATTAAAAAATAAAAACTGAAGAAAACGGTAAAAAGAAAACCATAAATAACCTAGAGAAAGAGAGAGAAGAGAGAAAAATAATAATTTAAGAAAAAACTGTCTAGAAAAAAAAGGGAGAGAGAATAATTATTTAAGAAAAATCTAAAAGAATACAATATAAAATAAAGAATAAAAAAAAAATTTTAAAAAAAAAAGGAAGAGAGAAAGGGGAGAGAACTGAAACAATTATTTAAGAAAAAAATAAAAATAAAAATTGTATAAAGAAAACAAGTATTTAAGAAAAATATAAAAGAAAACAAAAAAAGAAAACTGTATAAAAATAAAGAATATAAAAACAATTATTTAAGAAAAATATAAAAGAAAACTGTATAAAGAAAACTAACTGAAAAAAAAAAAACAAAGACAGAGGAGGGAGAAAGAAATGTAAGATGACACGTCAAAAAAGAAAAGATTCAACACGTGCGTGGCTGTTAAAATGTTTGCAAATATATGAGTTTAATTTTAAAAGTTCTGTTTAAATTCAAAAGTTATGTTTCATTTAAATTTTAATATTCAAAATTGTGCATTAATTTAAAATATGAGATTAAAAAATGTAAAAGAGATTTTGAAATTGAGGAATTTAAGAAAAAATAGATTGCAATATACCAATCAATTTGCAACATGTGGCTGTTAAAATGTTTGCAAATATATGATATTAAGAATATAATGGTAGATAAATATTTATATTTTTTATTATTTAATAATAAAATAATTCCTGAAATATAATATTAACATTAATGGTAAAATATTGCTAATTAAATTTGTTTTAGTATTTAAGAAATTAATTTTATATTTTTATTTGAACCATTGTATAATGCATTTATTTTGTTCTTTGAATTTATTTGTAATTTTAAATATTGATCGCATTTTTAAATTTTAAATAGGCTCATAGACCTGGCCTTTTGGATCAAACCCATAAAAAAAAGGGTATGACTCCTGTGTAACTGGGACATGGGTGTAACTGGATCCATTTAAAAAAATGGATCCTACTGGAGCAGATTAATATATTATATATCTGTTGCGAAACTATTTTCATATAACATGTGTAACCTGTTGGCCAGCCTCATGTTGTTCTCTCAAAGGTCAAGGGGTCGATTCTTTTCATTAGCACTTTTTTATACAGATTATTGACAACATTGTAGCTAAACTAATTATTTTTTCATCCAACCTTTTAAATTGTACTTCATTTACCTTCATTAATTATTTTTTTATACTGCTAACGTTTTATTCATGTTACCTCATTTAGTTATTTGTTCATCTAAACCTCTATTTTTAAATATTATTTAGCTATATTTTAGTTTGTTATACATGAACAATACCTTTTAGTTTATATGTGTTATGATATTGTTGATAAGTGTTATAGAATAGTATTAGTTTATATATCATATAGTATTAGTTCACATAAAATATAGTATTAGTTAACATATAATACTATACATGTATAAGCTCTAATGTCTTCTAGTTTCAAAATATATATGATATGTTATAAGCTCTAAGTTAAAAAAAATGTATAGTAATAGTTCACATACAATATAGTATTAGTTCGCATATAGTAAGGTATTAGTTTATATTTTATTTTTCAATCACACCTCCAACTGAATCTTTAAACTACAATTTTGTTTTCTGCAATAAGAAGCAAATGTATTAAATTATGAAATCAATATCAACATTTATCACTATGAAAGTATATCCCTAAAATGAGTGTGCATTAATGAAAAATAACACAAATTGTTTGTGTGTCTTATAAGGTAAACAAATCAATAAAGAGAACACATACAGACTTTTAAAATCATCAACCCATTAGACAACCTTGCTGATTTTAAAACAGTGGCCAATTTTTAATAGTAGATGCAGACTTGACATTGTATACTTCACCCAAACGGTTACATGACTCAAAATCATCCTCTGCTCTATTGTATTGCAGAACATGAGATCCCTCATTCCTAGGTAACATGAAAACGTCATAGATGTCATCCGTTGTAATGGAAAAAAAACGATGACCATTTATGTAAAAGACACGTCTACTGCTATTGAAATTTGAAATCAGCCATGATAACATCTTGTGGTTTGCACATCGATTTAATTTCATCTCAAACAGCTTACCGAAACCTATGGACCTTACATCATCTTTTCAATCATAGAGAAAAAAGTTTCTCTAAACCATTAGGGCATGTTTGTTTTGGGATGGGAAATCCGGATTTGGGATTTCGAAACTCCACCCCCGTTACAGTTTGGGATTTTGATTCAGGATTTCAAAATCCTACCCTATAAACCCTATAAAAGTCAACCCTATAAATACCTACAAATCCTATATAAATACCTATAAAACCTATAACCCTATTCTATAAAGTTAAATCATACCCTACATAAATCCCAAAACAAACACAAAACATAAAAAACATTAGGATTTTAAAATCCACTAGATTTTGAAATCCGGATTTCAAAATCCTCCAAATCCCAAAACAAACATGCCCTTAAGGCCTACACTGAAAAATGAATACACTGCATATAAAAAGAAAAAAAATCAGATTAATTACCTAATCTCTTATGCAGTCAAATATAAAAATTGTATACTGTAAAGTAATTAATGTTACCTCTCACCATGACCATCAAATGATATATCTTCATTAACACCAGGGATTCCAGGTTTAACATTCCTTTAAAAAAATATCATAAGGTAAGGTAAATATTACATATCTAAATATTTGGAAAATAAATACAATACACTATAGTATTGCTTCACATGTTGTATAATATTATTTACATTACAATATAGTATTAGTTACTTTACAATACAGTATTAGTTTAAAAATATTATTATTATTGTGAATAACTATGATTGACACATAAACCTTAGAAATAAATTAAGCTAACAACCAATAGTCACCCCTTCCATTTCACCAAATTTTATATACTATGAAATACACAATATTAATAAAATTGTAATTACATATTAAACTTGAAAAGTACTAATAAAGTCATATTATAGCTACTATCATCCAATACTAGTAAGAATGTAGAAATTAAAAAAAAAAAACCTTATTTCAAAATCGTCATCATTGAGGTTTACATTAGGCTGTGCTTCACCTACATCTTTATCATGCGAAACAATTGGTGTCTCAATAGCTTGAGCATCATGATCCCTGCATTTAATTGGGGATCAAATAAGAACATAGAAAATAAATTATGAATTGTGCTTAAAAAGGATTACAAAAAAACCTGATATCGAAATCATCAATTATTTGCAGTTGTATCGTTTTTTTGCTTATTATGTGCACGACGATAAGGGAGCTTGTTGAAAGACATGCATTTCTTTCTGTTTTAGACCTCGTCCGAGAAGAAATGCTTAACCTCCTTCTCTTAATACTAGCATAAGACATGCACATTGTTTAGTTTTCATAATCTGAAAAAAAAAAAAAAAAAAAAAAAAAAAAAGGTGAGAAAGAGCACACTAACTACACAATTAATGGACACGATCACAATCAATAAGCATATGAATGCATCAACATGCAACATGTTTTTGGGAACAACCAAATATTATTGAGTGGATATCAAGAATACCATAAGAAGCAAAGTTTAGAAATACATGGAAAATGCTTGACATGGATTCTGTGGAGATTGAGGAATAACATTATCTTCAAGAAGGAGCAAGGTATAGTTGCAAAAGCAATCGAGGAGCTGAAGGTTCACACTTGGAGATGGGGTGTAGAAAGACAAATATGCAAGGGGATTGTGGAGTTTGCAGAGTGTAGTACAAATCCTAAGCTGGCAATTGGAATATAGGTTCATATAGATAGCAAGAGAGAGCTTTGAGAAGTTTTAGCTGTATGAGATATGTAAACTAATTGAATGGGGTACTACTCATATCCTGTTCATGAGATTTTTTATATAAATGAAATCATGGCTTTACTGACCAAAAAAAAGAAAAAAATACATGGAAAATAACCTCAATTCCAAATACAAAGCATTGGCTCTCTGTTCCAATCTGCAAAAAGTGCTCCAGTATTAAACTTAAATCTAAACTTGAGCCATCCAAATGAAAGCCCACGGATTTTATCAACTACAGCTTCTAAGGTAAAGTACCTCTAAATATCAGTTCACTTCAACAACATTTTTGCCAGAATTATACTGTATATTTAGATTGGAACTGTAAAACATTGAAATAAAACAAAGTAGACATAAAATTCACCGGATCCATGAGATGAGTCCCCAACATTTTCATGTAGATGAATCATAAACAAAATAGTACAAAAATCATAAAATAGGGTTTAAAACTAATAAACCCTTGTAAAATGAGTAACAATTACCTCACAATGAATGAAGAAAACGATTTATGCGATAACAAAATTCCCCCGAAGTGGTACTCAACTAACACCTCCATTAAAAAAAAATCCTTCGAATGAAGAAGCTATAATGCTCGAATGAAAAAGCAGTACAAAATAGAAAACATAATTGTTTAGATCTGAAGAAATTTTCGATTGAATTTTGAGAGCGAAGAAAAGAGAAGACACAATCAACGAATGATTCTAGAAAGTAAAGGAGCAAGTGAAGGAAAGTGTGAGTTTCGTAAAGAGCAATTGATGGGGATGAATTGTATAGCGGTTTGATATATCAAATACAAACTCTTAAAAAATCTGCTTATAACCCACGGGTTATATAGATCCGGCCCACTTAGGAAAATGGTACCAGTTACATAGTAAATGCCTAAAAAAAATGTATCATAGTCCATAGATATCCCATTCCAAAAACCCCTACTCTGTATAAAACGTGAGAAGTAAGAACCCTACAACACTTTCACTCATAACAATTGTACCGCGCAAGAAAAAATCATGACCATTAAACGAAAAGCAGGCGGTAAGCAAAAGTTACATGTGTGTGTGTTTTCACGCAGGGGTAATTAATTATTTTTTTTTATTTTTTAATATTAGCCTTGCCGGAAGTAACGACATTGGAAAGCAGAGAGGCTCCGCCTACACACTTTGTGCTGAAAATCGAATCGTTTTCGTTGTTGGGCAAGAATGGAATTCACAAATACGAAACTGGCGAATTTAACGCTGGAGGATACAAGTGGTAACCTTTACTACTCTCTCTTCTATTTTCCTACTTTTGAAAAGAAGTTTTAAGATAAATGTATGGTGATGCAATGAAAAAAATTGATAGGGAGGGATAATAACTCTGTTGAGCTTTATGATAAATTCAATCGTTATTATTATCATTATTTAGTAGAGTAAAAAGAGAAAACGGGTGATGTGTTTCTAAAAAATATAGTAGATGTTTAGATGATGAGTTTTTTTTGGATGAAGTAGGCGACGATCCTAGGGAATATGTGATTTGTATTGATTTACATGTACAAACATATATTCACGGAAATAGCCCTAAACTAACGGTATGTATTAAGGGATTTTATTAATTAAATAATATTTTAAAGACATGCCTTTAATATATATCCTGAATATTTTTTATAGATCCATCGTAATCCGGATGAATGTGGCTGCTGTTTGTGAATGAATACAATGAGTACTAAACTAATTGCATTCGCATTCATTCATTAATCAAATAATATTTTTAATGTATGCCTTTAATATATATCAATTAGATTTACGCCAGAATGTTAATTTAAGGAAAACAATTTATTTTAAAAATATAATCCCAAATCCATGATTCTGTATACCAAATATTTCTTTGGCAAAAAAGGAAAAAATAGAAAAAATCATCAATCATATTTCATATTTCTAGATTTAAAAAAAAAATTGCTTCGAAAAAAGAAAAACAAAAAACATATATAGTGCACCAATTAACATATTCGATATATTTAATTAATATTGTAACAAAAAAATCCAATTAATGTGCATAATATATTTTGTAAAAAGATGGAGTATAATTTTTAAGGTTTATCTACAAATTAATATTGTAACAAAAAAAAACAAATATTATACAAATTGTACGTATTTAATACGTATAAAATTTGTACATAATTAATAATTTTACGAAATCCTAAAATATTATAAAATTGTAGAAACCAAATATTGTACCTAATTATAAATTGTGTGAAAAATTTATAAAATATTACTCCACAAGCTATATTGACACACACATATAAAACATAATAATTTAAAATTACAGAAAAAGATATTAATTAATAACATTAGTAGTGAGATAATTTTTTCCACATTTTTTTCAATTTAATCATATTTATTTTTAGTTTTTTCTTTATTTATTATTGTTTTCATATCACTGTTCGTTTTACTTGTAGCAAGGAATTGGACAAATTAAGATATTTAGTGTCGATTTTGGGATTTTTTTTTTCCTAAATTAAAGTCATTACCTAAATAGATATAAATAGTTAATCCCTCCGTTTTTTATATGATGTTTTAAGAGTAATTTATTAGAATTAAGAAATGGTATGTTTTGACAAACATACCCTTAGATAATGAAGTAGATATCTAATTACATTACTTTCATTCCATAATACAAATTAAAGGGAGGGCATAATTAGAAAAAATTGTGTAAAAATTATAAAACATCATATAATTATGCACAAGAGAAAAAGTCTAAAACATCATTTAAAAAAAACCGGAGGGAGTATGTTATAATGTTATGCATATATTTGTGAATTTGGATTGATGACATAGGACGTAAATCTAAATAATGTAACGCAGGAGATCCTGACCGTTTATTGATTTGTTTTCACTTGCACATGAACAGGAGACTAATATTGCATCTTAATGAAGATAAAACTGGAATTGATAGCAAATATGTATCTGTATACTTGGCCAATATCAGCTCGGACACAACTAATTCCCTACAACCTGCTGCTGTCAACTGGGAGGTGAATGCTGTGTTTTCCATCTTTCTGTTAAATCAGATTTCAGGGAATTATAGTTACTCATTAGGAAGAACACGACGGTTTCAAGCAATGAAGTCGGAATGGGGCATTTCCAAATTCATCTCCAGGAAAATTCTGATGGATCCATCTAATGGATTCCTAATCGACGATAACTGTGTGTTTGGTGCTGAAGTATTTATCCTAGAGAAGTTAGCAGTTTGTGAATGTGTTTCAGTGAAGAATGTGACACTTACTCCATACAAGCGTGATTGGAAGATTTCAAACTTCTCCAGATTGAACTACTGCTGGATTTCTAATGAATTTGTGGTGGAAGGCCTTAAATGGTTTGTCGATCACCTTAACCTAATAAACCTCGTGAAATCATCTATGTCATTTTTCATGCACTGGATTAATGACACATGGTAAAAAAAAATATTCAATGCACGATATTTAACACTTAATTACTTGTGTTAATGATCCAAAAGATGGAATAGGAGCAAAACTTGTCACAAACTATCATGTGATTATTTTTTTTCTTTGTGAAAATCAGGAATGTTTATCTATTGTGCTCTAAAGGAGAAGATCATGAGAGAGGGCGAGGCGAAAATATATCAGCCTATCTTCGGTTGGTCGATGATTCCAAAAGGGTGAAAACGCGTTTTTCCCTATGCATCAAAGATCAGCTCAATAATGAACATAAGAAATATAC
The DNA here is from genome assembly GCA_963675135.1 of Galeopsis tetrahit. NCBI lineage: Eukaryota > Viridiplantae > Streptophyta > Magnoliopsida > Lamiales > Lamiaceae > Galeopsis > Galeopsis tetrahit. The sequence goes on from OY776124.1 coordinate 74,605,886, forward strand.
TTCAGGTAATTTTAATTTCATGGATGCAATTTTTTTTTTAATCGAAAATATATTAGATTATACGTTATGCCTATGTGTTACGATTTCATGCTCTTTAATTAAATGGAGAAATAACATCCAACAACATGCATGTTTCTTGAAGCCCGCGTTTGGTTTGTTCCCTCTGTAAATTCTCGGGGATGGCAAAAATTCATGGAGGTTTCTACCCTTGAAGATCCTAAAAATGGATTCATTATCAAAGACTCTTGTCATCTCGAAGTTGAAATATTCGTTCAAGCAGTTGTCTAAAAATTAAATCTAGCGATAGCTATTACTAATTTTTTTCATTTTGAATTTTGCTTTGCAACTCTGCTAATTCAATTTTGGATTAATGTTATTTGCTTACTAATGGTTTCATATTCTTCATTTCTTCAATCTGAATAATTAAAGATAAAGTACGCTACCAATTAACCAACAATTATCGTAACTTAAAAAGTTAAACATTAACTACTGGAGTATAGAATTAATAAATAAATAAATTTACCTTGAATTTGAAGAAGAAAGCTGCAGCACACACCAGAAACGAACGGACGCACGTTACCTAGGATGGGGGCACGTGCCCTCATACAAAATATTCTTAGTTTTTTCCTATTATAAAAGTTACTTCATCCTTCAGCAGTCCATAAAAAAATATTCATATTTTTCTTTTTTATTTATCCCTATCATACACTCAATTTAACTTATTTTATTCACTTTATATTTAATAGTCGCTTTATATTTAGTTTATAAAATTATTGTTTAACACTCTAATTATTACACTTTTTTTAACTCTGTACCCACTGTAAACTTAGGACCCCTTTCTTTTGGGCATGTGATTTGGAGAGAAAATATAATTTGTCAAAAATAGAATTAGAAACTTAACGTGGGATATCAAAAAAAAATGTGGAAAACTTATTCTCAATGTGGAATGTGGGATATCAAAAAAAGAAAGTGGAAAACTTATAGTGAGACAGAAGGAGTACAAAAGGTCTCTGATTCGAATCCTCTCTAAGGTGCAATTGTGCAAACAATTTATAAGGGGTCATGTTCAATTGTTCATACAGAACGCAAAACTCTATCTTTAAACGGGACCCCTGCAAGTGGACGGTGCGATTGGTCCCCGAATTAGTCGTTTCTTGAATCGGATACCCAAAACTTCAAAAAAAAAAAAATTATTATTTTGTTTTTCTTATTTTTAAATGATGTGTAATAACAAATTCAATATCTTACCCTTGAAAAAATTATGAATCCGTCCCTAGAGCACATTTTGCCATTTTTTTTTTTTACCTATTTTGTCATTTTTATTGTTAATTAACTTTTATCTTCTTTATCACTTTTTACTAACTTTATACTTTCTCAACTGTCAAAAAAAAAAAAAACTTTATACTTTCTTCTTTTTATGAGAGCTCTCTATAAGCTTTGGGCATGGAGGATGGAGAGGATATAATAAAATGTGAGAGAGCAGTTTATAAAAAAATGGGCAACTTTTATTGTAATGGATTTTTTAAAATAAAAATTGTGTAGTTTTTCTTTGAAACTGAGGGAATATCATTTAATAATAATATCATGAAAGTCGAAATTGATTAACAGTTTATATAACAAGAGTATACCCATTGAAAAACATCGGCTGGTGGTGTTCATTTGCTGTAAAGAATACGAGTATTTGTTTATGTTATACTACTCACTAGATTATCAAATACTCTCTCTCTCTCTCTCACTTGTTCCCTCCCTCTGCAATCTCTAGGGTTTCTTTTTTCTGCCTGTCACATCCCTTTTTTAAGGTTTCTCTCTGCACATACCACCATCTCGAAATACTCTCTCTCCCTTTTAGCCTATTTCGTGAAGAAAATTGTTGTTGAGGTTAGGAAAATTGATCATTAACTTCCTCAATCTCACATATTTTCTACTTTCTGCAATTCAAACTGCCTATGACATTTGAATTCTGTGGAATTACTTACTGCTTTATGTGTTCTTCAGTTACACGATTTCGTTTGGGATATTTGTGAAATATTCTCGGTGTTAATTGTTTGACTGTTGAATTTTTGGATTTTGATAAATTCTATTCAGAAATGGATCCACTTTTTAACGGAATATTGACTTCTTCCACTGGATTTCAATCGGATAATCAATCCACAATTGATTTTTCGATTGGGAAACTGAACAACGGCCCTAGATTCGAGATTTCGTTTCCAGATCAGAAACATGTAAACCAGTTTTCTTCATTCGAAGAAGACAGTTTTGGGGGTTTACGTTTGCCAATGCCGGATAATCAGTCCTTATCAAACGGGACTGTTTCTAGCTCCTTCACAGACTATGATGATGATTGCGATTTCTCTGATTCAGTTTTGAGATACATTGATCAGATGCTAATGGAAGAGGATATGGAGGAGAAGACTCATATGCTCCAAGAGTCTTTGGATTTTCAGGCCAAAGAGAAATCATTCTACGATGTACTTGGAAAGAAGTACCCACCATCTCCGCAACAAGAAGAATCCCCCATTATTCCTCAATTTGGTGAGATTAATGGAGATGATCTTATTAATCCCTACATTTCAACAACTAGTAGTAGTGATGGTAGTGGATACCTACTTGATGTAGTCGATCCAAGATGGATTCAGAACCGTCTTGATATGTCTAGATCCTGTGTTAGCTTGAACAGTATTGTCGATGGCTTATTGGAGTCTCCGATAAGCCCTCTTCAAATACGTGATATGTATAGTGAGAATCAATTGGTATGGAATTTCAGAAAGGGGGTAGATGAAGCTAGCAAGTTCCTTCCTAGTGGAAGTAGATTGTCGGTAAATGGATCCGTAGCTCAGTCGAGAGGAAAGAAAAATCGGGAGGATATAGATTTAGAAGAAGAGAGAAGTAGCAAATTGCCAGCAGTTTCTGGACAGTCTGATGTTCCAATAGAGGAATTTGATAGTATGTTGATTCACACTTCGAGTGATGGTCAGAAGAGGCTTGCAGATCATCGAGAAGACCTGAAAAACGCGACGAGCAAAGTTGGGAGAAACGGGCAAACGAAAGGATCAGGTGGTGGGAAGGGCAGGGGTAAGAAACAGAACAGGAAAAAAGAAGTGATAGATTTGAGGACCCTTTTGATCAGCTGTGCTCAGGCTGTTGCTGCTGATGATCGTCGCAGTGCCACTGAATTGCTGAGGCAGATCAGACAGCATTCGACTCCTTACGGCGATGGGAATCAGAGATTAGCTTATTACTTTGCAGATGGGCTCGAAGCAAGAATGGCTGGAACTGGGAGCCAGATACACAAAGCCCTTGTAAACAAGAAAACAACTGCAGCTGATTATTTGAAAGCTTACTATACTTACCTTGCTTCATCCCCATTCAGGAAAATTTCAAATTTCACCACAAACAAGACGATCATTATGAAATCAAGAAAATCAAAGAGGCTCCACATTATTGATTTTGGTATCCTTTACGGCTTCCAGTACCCGACTTTAATCGAACGTATAGCTGCGAGAGAAGGTGGCCCTCCGAAGCTTCGAATAACTGGCATAGACTTTCCACTACCGGGATTCAGACCAGCTGAAAGGATTGAGGAAACGGGGCGTAGATTGGCCCATTATGCAGAAACATTCAAGGTGCCGTTTGAGTATCGTGCTATCGCGCAGAAGTGGGAAACTATTAAAGTAGAGGATCTTAAGATTGAGAAAGATGAATATTTAGTAGTTAACTGTTTGTATCGTTGTAGGAATTTACTTGATGAGACAGTTGTTGCTGAAAGTGCAAGAAATATGGTTCTTAGCCTTGTACAGAAAATTAATCCAGACATTTTCTTGCATGGGATACTGAATGGAGCTTATAGTGCACCCTTCTTTGTGACTCGTTTTCGGGAGGTTTTGTTCCACTTTTCAGCCTTGTTTGATATGCTGGAAACGAATGTGCCCCGTGATAAGCCCGAAAGGATGCTGATCGAGAGAGATATATTTGGGAGGGAAGCATTGAATGTCATTGCTTGTGAGGGTTGGGAGAGAGTGGAAAGGCCTGAGACGTATAAGCAGTGGCAAGTACGCCATATGAGGGCCGGGTTTATGCAAATACCGTTTGAAAGGCTGATAATGGACCAGGCAATGCAGAAGGTGAAAACGTTGTATCATAAGGATTTTGTGATCGATGAAGATAATCAGTGGATGTTGATGGGGTGGAAAGGCCGGATAATCTACGCTATATCGTGTTGGAAACCTGTTTAATGTTCCAATGTTGCAACATCAATCGGTTTCTTTAAGGTAGTAATTATGCTCAAATTCACATTCTATGTATGTTCTTGAGGTGTGTATGTATTGATAATTTGATACCACTATGAATGGATTAATCTGTAGGGTGAAGTGAGATTGCAGTGCATTGTCATGGCTCTCGTCCCCAAGATACAGGTACTTGTAGACACTTTTTAACAAATCATCTTTGAATCATGCTAACTTGTTTATGATGACAATTAATGAATGAATGAATGAGGAGCATCATCTGTTTTACTTGATCTGAATGTTCATTCTCATGATTAAAAATATTGATCATTTTCTTGTAAATGTTGTCGTTAATTATATGCAATATACGAGTAGCTCATACTTGAGATTTGTGAGTTTTAAAATTTAACATACAATGGATTGTGGGAGTTGGGATTACTCACGTAATCCATTGTATGTATGTTTGACTTTGATCATGAAACTTTGGAATTCAAGATATTGACTAAGCCTTATTTGGAGTGTTTTGTTTTGTTTATGTAGCAAGCAAGAATGGTGGGCCAAAACCAAACTTTGGAAACTCGTTTTCTTACATGATCACAAGTTGAATGAATAATTAATAAAGCACTAAAAAAACGCAAAGCGGGGCCCTTTGAGATTTTTTTTTTAAAAAGTATTTTTTATTGTATTTTGTTATATTAATATATATATATATATATATATATATCAATTATTTAGTGTTTCTACGCATTAGTTGTAAAAAAGTAACAATTATTTTTATTAAACAGCTGTAGATTATTTTACTGAACAGTATCAATTTATCAACGGTAACTGTTAAGTGAAATAACTAACATTGTTTAAAACACACATAAATTACACGGTGTACTTGATGCATAGGAGACCTGCTCGTGATGTCACTAGTACCTAAATAACATTTTAAACTGTATTTCCCAAAAAAAATTCAACCAAAATGACACGGTTTAAAGAGATTGGGAGTAATATGTCTCACATTACGAATTAAGATTGTAATATTTTGGAAATGCAGAAAAACTTACAAAATATGAATGCTCCAATGACGCACTAAATCATTAGTGTTGAATCGTTGCATATTATATGTTGTAAAGATTGGCACTAATAAACTATCATAGAATCATCTATTGGATAAATGGTGGAGCCCATCACTATAATTGACATTTTCTTAAAAGTAACCAACTACACGATGTTTAAATTAAAAATATAAAAGTGACAGCAAAGGGACGTCAAATGAAATGGTTCGACAACTATTATTGTTTCATTTAATTATTAAAAATAATGTCTTGTTGCATATTTAATTTTATAATTATATTTCATCGACATGACATGATTTATTTGATTGTGATATCTATACGGCTATATCACTCAACGCTATATCATAATTAAACTGAAAAATTATTGTTAGTTGGATATTCAAACATTGATTGGCTAAGAATCTTTTAAAAGCTTTCATTGTGTACTGGGATTTGAAGAAGAATTGACAAAGTGGCTCAAATTAAATAAGTCTCGAAAATACATAGTGGTCATGCATGATTTCATGCTAGTGATATACCACCACTCTCTTAGGGCAGGTTGATTAAAGTTCGAGTAGAAGTTAGATGTAATTTTATGTGAATCAAGTGTCTAAGAGTGATATGATGTTATTATATTATTGTTAAAGAAACACTATTTATATAATCATGTAAAAGTAAATGATGTTCCTGTCAAAAAAAAAAAAAGTAAATGATGTGATATTATTATATTATTATTGTAAAAACATTATGTAAAATTAAATGTGTATGAATGGTGACATGATATAAATTAATTGTGTAAGAATAAATAGTCATATTTAGAGGTGAATATAGTTGGATTTTGAAATTCGAATTTTAAATTTTAATCTAAAACAATCCAAGAAATGTAGCACCCATGTATGACAAATGAATCCCAAGTCAAACATGTCCTTAAGGAATTATTTCAATATTTAAGTTATGTAACAAAAACTAAATTAGTTTGTTAAAAAGGGAATCAATTGCCCAATCTAGTCTAAACTTAAGCCAACTAATATCCTTATTCATCTATTAGTTTTTTTTTTTTGGAGTCAACCTATAGACCATTCATGATTGAAAACTTCCATCCAGTAGATTTTTGTCAGTGACAATGCAAAATCTATTTCCAAAGCAAGGGTTGTTAATGAATGAAAGGCAACAAATAAAAACTAGTAGAAAATTATCACCTAATATCTTACTTGTACAAAACCCTAACTTAAATCACATGATATGCATGTAGGGGTGCACCAGTCCAAAACCGGACAGGGACCGGTTTGGACCGGGATCGGAATCTGTCATTATGCATGGACCGGAGATCGGACCGTAATTAATTCGGTCCAGACCGAACCGGACCGATAAATTTCGGTCCGGTCCGGGTTTGTGTATTCAAATTTATGGAAGCAAGAACAAAATTGATGAATTTGTGTATGAAAATCAAAGTGTTGCTCTTTATTTTAAATCAATCTACGCCAATGTGAATTTTATTTACATTATTATTAATGATCTTTTGACCCTAAAAGTAAATTAAATATGTTCGTTAAATTATATATTTAAAAAAATGTAATAGATCTCAACAATTTTACCTCACATTCTCAATAATTACTTAGTTTTGAAAAATAAGTGGGAGTGCATTAATAAAAAAATATAAAAAAAACAAAAAATTCCGGTCCAAATCGGAAAATTCCGGTCTTAGACCGGACCGGAAAATCGGAATTCAAAATTTGAAGGACCGGAGACCAGACCGGAAACTACCGGTCCGGTCCGATTCCGGTCTTTTTTTCGGTCCGGTCTTTTTTTGTGCACTCCTATATGCATGTGACAACAATCAAAGATATTGCCTTCAAGAATCTATGAAGCAGGGGTGCACCGGTCCGAAACCGGACCGGGATTGGAATCGCTCCTAATGCATGGACTGGAGATCGGACCGTAATTAATCCGATCCGAGTTTGAACCGATTTGGACCGAATATTTTTTTTTCAAGTTTATGGAAGCAAGAACAAAATTGATGAATTTGTGTAGAAAATCAAAGTGTTGGCTCTTTATTCTAAATCAATCTACGCCAATGTGAATTTTATTTACATTATTATTAATGATTTTTTGATCCTAAAAGTAAATTAAATATGTTTGTTAAATTATATATTTGAAAAAAATGTAATAGATCTCAACCACCAATTACTTGGTTTTGAAAAATAAGTGAGAGTACATTAGTAAAAAATATATATATAAAAAAAATATACAGTCCAAACTGGTCCGGACCGAAAAATTATGGTCTTAGACCGGACCGGAAAACCGGAATCCAAAATTTGAAGGACAGGAGACCGGACCGGAAACTAACCGGTCGGTCCGGTTCCGGTCTTTTTTGGTGCACTCCTACTATGAAGTGATAAAGCATAACAATCATTAGAGAATTTCATCAAAAAAAGTGCAACTCACAATTAAAATAGCTTGGAAATGAGTAATAAAGCGAGAAAAAAAGTTCTGGTAGATAAAAAAAAAGTGCAAACTCACATATATGATATGCTGGTATAGTATTGTAGAGAGCAGAATTTGTGGATATCCAGCTTTAATATCTCTTATACAAGAACAACTCTTGACACCGACACTGGATCCAGACGTGCTCCTTGATTAGAATGGAGTAGAGATTTGGGAAAATAGCGCCTTAAAATCCGTCGTTGGGGTACCGGTTCCCTCTGGCTTTGAGGCAAGATCATACGCTTTAAATCTTGCCTCCTCGAATTTTAGTGCCTGATAAGTTTATCTCGTCAAGAAAATCTTTGAAGCTATACAGAAATATACATGCAGGTGTATTCGATGAAAGCATGTTAGGTACGCACCTGAATGCAGGTTTCTGCGACATCAGGCCTTGCAATTGTTCGTGTTTCTGTCTCAAGAAGTTCGTCATTCTTTCCAACGAGTAGCTCCCTTATGCCTCCTTCTTTATCTTGCAAGCCTCCAGCTCTATACCAACAAATTACTCAGACGAAAAGATAAATGCAAGAGTATGAACATTAAGGCAAAATGTTTTTTGTCCCGTAAGTTTGCCCATTTTAGCTTAAGGACATTCCATTTTCCCTAATAGAATTTCGTCCATTCAGGGATCAGCCAATCTTTTATGGGTATTGAAAGCAAAAAGTACGACATACCGTATTATGGTGTATGGTATTCCTGAATCAGCCAAGTATTGCTCAGCCTTTCTCTTCCAAACCTGTAATCCAAATACCATTTCTTTTCGATTAATATTTTGATGAAACACAAAGAGTACATTAGGTCATACGAACGAAACACCAATATATGATCAAGTTAACTGGGACGAACCAATATATTTCCATTTCCAATGTTGTTCAACGGGTTGTTTATATTTGTTCCTCCCATTGATCCAACCAACACAATTTGCTTCACTCCAGAAGCCTTAGCTGTTAATCAAAATTTTGAGAATAATACAGGCAGCAACAATTAAAGGGAAAGTAGTTTTTTTTATCCCTATTTTGGTTTCAGTCCTAACGACATTCACGAATTGAAAATAACCCACAACTTCCAATATTTTACATAACCAGTTGTAGGAGGTGAAACATCATGTTGACGCCGACGTGACAGAGTCTGATTTGTCCAGTGGCAAAGTCAAGTTGGTCAACTGGATGTTTGATGTTTCACCCCTTCCAGCAGGTCACAGACCAAAATGTCAAAAATTGAAAATTAGAGGACTATTTTCAGTTCTTGAAAGTCGATAGGACACAAAATAAGGGTAACTTACAGTACTAAAATCAGAATAATGTGTAACCTCAGTAAGGATAGGTCCTCACCGGCATCTATTTGGTTCTTTTGCCCAATCCAGTCGACCTAGAAACGAATAAACAAGATCAGGCATGTCAAACGAAAAGGACCTGAAGCACGAGCAATAAGTAACAAGAAAAACCTGTTCAGGAGATGCTCCATCTTCGAAATAGAATTCGGGTCGTCCACCTTGAGACGGGTCGAATCCGGGTTTCATCTTCGGGACAGCACTTGTGAGGATTATAAGAGCATCTATACCTTGAATTGCTGATTTTATGCTCTCAGCATCCCTTATATCTGCGACATATACATCGTCTTCTCCACCAATCTTTTCCTTGCTCTCTGGGGTTCTTACCAATCCCCGAGCAGTATACTCATCTGATCTCTCCTTCAACTTCTTGTAAACAATTTGGCCTGTAATAACCAAACAATGCATAAGAGGGAAGGATCATATTATCAAGTGAACATCTTAAGATGATGAGCACCTTAGCTTAGAGAAACTAATCTTGTAGTGTTCATCTAAGATTGGGAGAATTATTATTTTTAGGCCAGTAACTTAGGGGGTTGCAAATTCAGGACATTTTCTAAGCAAATGTAGGCCTAATTGGCTCGAATTCACCCAAAAATCGCACGTGAGTCTCTCGCGGGGACTGAAAATTGGGCTTTGATTCTTTGATCTCTGTAAATTAAGGACAATACGTTTCAAATTACTGTCCTACGTTTGCAGACCAGTAGACATAATGTACTTAATTTGCAACCCCCAAAGTTATGGTCCTAAACAATATTTTTCCATCTAAGAATCAAGAACGTGAGAACATTTACATCTTTTTTCAATCCATCCTTCTTACGGAATGAACAGATAATAGCTTTGTTCATTCTTGTATTCTGTTTCTGTAGGACTAATTTGTTAACAATAACTCATATCCTTAATCCTAAATTGCCAAATTAGTAAATTTTCGTGAATCAAACCAATATTTAGCTTTAGTGCTCACAGTTTTCAAACAGTATACCATAAAACCCCTAAACCACTCAAATTCTTGCATAATACTCTAGAATAATAATACCCAAATTGGTTTCATCATCCAAACAGAGCCTTAAACACCAGAAATAAATCAATTGAAAAATGTCGATACAAACTACATAATTTGTAATGAGAGAGGGAGAAGAAGATTAATGTTTACCGGTTCTACCACCGGCTCCGGTAACTAGAACAGTGGTGGACATGGCCACCACCGAAATCCTCCTAGAAATTTTGGGTTTTCCATGAGGGTAAATTGGGAATGCGGTAGATTTGGACAAGTGTGGAAATGAAATGGTGAATCTGTTGAGTAAAGTCGACGGCATTGCTGCAACTCCGTTTAGTAGTATGGATTTCTGTCCATCCGGCGGTAGCCGGAAACGAATTATCGAATACTGGAAAAAAATGGTGTGTCACTCTGTGTTACTGATTTTCTTATCCTTTTAAGTCAATCACCTTATCTTTGTTTCTTTGGATTATGAATTTCGTTTCCCTTTTCTTTTGGGAATGTTAAAGTAAATAAATAAATAAAGATAAATATTATTTCATAATTTATCGTGTAAATTTATTTCATACTAGAAGTTTAAAAGAGAATTCATGTGAAGGTGAGAAAACCTGCTCAATTTTGAAATGTACTTGTGGGATGTATAGTAAGTAAAGTTAATTTATTTTTTATTAAAATCTTTTAATTAGTAAATACGTATAGCATACATGGTAGTTTAATATTGAGCATTTCTCCTCTTTTGTCTTATTTTGATATTATAGATTAGACACATAAATACTCAATCATATTACGAACAAGTCTAGGGTGTATTCAATTGAGATTTTGTTGGATTTTTTTGGACTTTTAAAATCTGAAGGTATTCAATCCGGATTTTAAAAAGTCTTTCAAAATTTTGAGGTATTCAATACGAATTTTAAAAAGTCTTTAGAAATTTTTAGGTATTCAACAATCTATGGATTTTAATACTCTATGGATTTCGTTGGATTCTCTTTCAAAAATATAAATAAATTTCACTATTCAAAATCTCTTCTAAAAAGCAGAGATTTCAATGGATTCTCTTAGAAGACTTGAAAGAGAAGAAAAAAAAAATTTGTTAATGTTCTTTGATAATCACAAATTCTTCACCACCATTATTATCGTGAAAAAGATTACATCTCTTTATTTTAAAATTATGTTTTTTCGTGAAAAAGATTATATCTCTGTATTTTAAAATTATATTCTTTCTTTAAAAATTATAGTATATCGGACACCGTTAGGTTAACAATAATATCTAATCGACGTCAATTCTCCGTGGTGTTCGATATCATCTAAAAGATTTTGGTGGTCAAGGCAATTTTTTAGTATTGGCTTGTGCTGGATTACATAACTTTTTTCGGAAAGAATGTCGCTTTGATGAATTTCCAGTCGAATATAAAGATAACTTTCTTCGAAAATAATGTCGCTCTGATGAATTTTCAGTAGAATATAAAGAAGATCAAGATTCACCACATCTCACAAAGAACTGAAGCTAATACACTAGTATTGTTAATGTTATGTGGAAAATGAGGCAGGTATAAACGTGATGGAAATGAAGATGAGAATAATAATGATGAATAATATATATTTTTTTTGAACTAGTTTTAGGGACGTAGTTTATGAAAATACATATAAATCAATAAAAAAATGTGTATTTCAGAATCCTGATAAATCTATAAAAATTCATATAAATCAATAATAAAGTCAGTCAAACTCTGCATAGAGTCTATGGATTTTCTAAATCCACTGACTTTTTAAAGTCCAAAAAAATCCAACAAATCCCAATTGAATACACCCCCTAAATACTCAATTCTTATTTTGATATTTCTTTAGTTTTTTCAACTATATTTTAAAAGTGTAATTGACTTATAGAGGATGGAGTATTCAAGTAGTTTGATAAAATAATTTAAACAATTTATTTGGAGGTATAACATATAGATATCATTTCTTTTGCATCATTAAATTTCAAGGGTTAATTATTTAATTGTGGTTATAAGCTAACTATTGTTGTATGGGCCAATTGGAATTTTATCTGCTGGGCCTGTCAATTTAATACATATATTCAAAGAAATAAGAGAGATGAGTCAAAGTTATAAATTAGGGTTTTTTTTAGGGTAGAACTACTAGACAGATACAACTGAAAATCAGAAAAATATGAGAGTCCTATCATCTGTCTAATAAGAGGAGCAAGTCCTACCAAAAAAACCAATCTCCATACTCAATCGTGAGAGTAAAGAGCTAAGGCCGCCTCCCTAGCCAAGTTGTGGGCTCGTCGATTGTGTAACCTGGGATGATGACTAATGTCGCACACTACGACTCGTGTCCTCCCCTCCCTGATTCTTTCTAACCAGATTCCTTCCGGCGACGCAACCCTCTCATGATCTCCGCACCAATTCACAACTTCCAAACAATCAGATCTAATCCAAACTTCTTCAAGGCTAAGTTGAATAGCCACATTTATTCCTTCCCAAATGGCTCTCAATTCTGCACCCAGCACCGAACCTGGTTCTGTGATTTTACGAGCGACTTGCTCAACAACTCTTCCGTCCTTATTTCTCACACAGACACCCACTCCGTACTGCCTAGACTCGTGAAAATAGGCAGCATCTACATCAATAATCGAGCAATTCCTGCTACTATGAATCAACTGTTGTGCCTCGATGTGCCTCTGTTTACTGCGCGTATGTTGGAATTCTTTAAGGTAATCAATAACCCATTGGACATCACTCGTGAAATCTTGAGACCTTCTTTTTCCTACCAGTCCATGAATCCTTCTGCAGTGCTCATTCCACACTCCCCACAGCAACATAACCTCTTCATTGTCACATTTACTCCACATATCCTCTAGGAAGTCTCTTGAACTGTTATACTGGTTGAAACCTAAAGTTGTTCCTACCCCCATTCTATTCCACATCTTCCTTACTGGTTTACACAGGCGCAAAGTATGAATAGTCGAGGCATTTGCAGAAGAGCAGATATTGCAATAAGTATGTATCTGCATTCCTCTTTTAACCAAATTGAGACCAATAGGGATATAATCATTTGCCAATTTCCAGCAGAATACTTTAACCTTCGGGGGAAGATTAAGTTTCCAAATCTTTTTCCAAAGAAAATTTCCCCCTTCACTGTTAGAGGAGGATGCCTTGCTTCTAGGGGTGGGAATGGGCCAGGCTACCCGATAGGGGCCTACGGCTCGGCCTATTAAAGCCCGGCTCGGCTCGGCTCGGCTCGTTTAATAAACAAGCCGGGCTCAAGCTTTTTTAAAAGCCTATTTAGTTAAATAAGTCGGGCTTGAGCTTTTTCGTAGGCCTTTCAAGCCCAACAGGCCGGCCTATTTAATTTAATATATATAAATATATATTTATATATAATATAAAAATATAAAAAAATATAATATATATGGTATATCATACTTAAATATAGAAAACATCTTAAATAGGAGTATGTAATATATATAATTTCTAACTTGTCAGCATTAAGCAATATAATTAGTCGATTTTTTATGATTCAATGAAATATAAGTGTTGTAGGTTTTTTTTTTAAATGCACTAATAGGACTAAAAAGGCCTTTAAAAGGCTTTCGGGCCAGGCCTATTTGTTAAAAAGGCCAGGCCAAGCCTTAAAAAAAAGCCTATGACAGGCCATGGGCCAGGCTCGGGCCTTAAAAATATTTAACAGGCCAGGCTTTTTTTTATAAAGCCTACCTAGGCCTGGCCCATTCCCACCCCTACTTGCTTCTCTCATTGGAATGTTCTTTGAAGGCCAGCTTATATCCTGATTTAACAGTGTATTCCCCTTTTGCATTCTGACTCCAATATCTTGAATCCGGCTCTCCTACCCCCACGATTTGAGTCCTACAGATAGCCTCAGCTTCAAAGGGGAGAAAAGCATTAAAGATAAGAGGTTTGTTCCAGGTTCCATCATTTTGAATAAATCTGTCCACTGTCGAACCCGAGGCAATTTTCGATCTCACTCTACCCTCCTCCAAATGCTGCACCCAAGCATGTTTGAAAATGTGAATCGAATTTCCGCTTCCAACCCTCCATCGAGTTTCTTTTTCAATAATATCCATACTCCAACACAAAGATCGCCATATATAAGAGGGGTTTGATCCCCCCTGCCTCCAATATGTCCGAATGTTTATAGTACCGAGCTTTAAACACTCTTGCAACCAAAGTATTTGGGTTCGCACACATTCTCCAGATTTGTTTCGCGAGTAGAGCCTTGTTGAAAATTGTCATTTTTCTAAAGCCCATACCTCCTTCGTCTTTCGGTTTGCATAGCTTATCCCAAGATTTCCAGTGAATCTTCTTACTCTCCTCCTTTGAACCCCACCAGAATCTGCAGAGTAATTTCTCTAACTCCTCACACAGAGTGGTAGGTAGTCGGAAGCATTGCATCGTAAACGTTGGTAAAGCCTGTAGGATTGCCTTAATTAAAACTTCCTTACCTCCAATAGAGAATTCTTTGTTTTTCCAGCCTTGTAGCCACTTCTGCACCTTATCAAGGATAAAACCAAACTGGAATTTCTTCGCACGCATTGATATAGTTGGTAACCCCAAGTATATCTTATGGTGTTGCACAATTCTAACTCCCAGCATATTTTTTATCACACCCTGCGTAATTCAATTTGTTTTCGGACTGAAGACAATGGTCGATTTCTGAAAATTGATCTTTTGCCCCAATGTTTTTTCATAGTCTTTTAGAACTGCTTTTAATCTTTGACATTCCTCATACTTAGCTTTGAAAAATATCAGGCAATCGTCCGCAAACAGAAGGTGTGAGATTTGTGGAGCTTCCCTTGCAATTTGAACGCCAGTGATTCTCCCAGTTTGCAAGATATTTCCCAACATTGCTGAAAGTGCATGTGAGCAAAGAAAAAAGAGAAATGGTGATAATGGGTCACCTTGTCTGAGGCCTCTTGATGGGATAACTTCTCCAAGGATTCTGCCATTGATTTTAAAAGCATACTTCACTGTTTCCACACATTTCATAATGAGGCTGATCCATTTTGGGCTAAAATTCATTAATAGAGGTATTTTATAGATAAAATAATATTTAGGACAATTCGAGAGATACATGTATCCTAGGTAATTTTATTTTATTTTTTGGGGGAGGGGAGAAGAGTGGGTGCATCAATTGGGGGTGTTCTCAGCTGAAATGGAGGTGTAAATAATTAAACCCATATTCAAATTCAATTGATTTCATTGTCGGTAAATACTAAATGTTCAACTATTGTTGTGACAACTGTTTTGAATTTTCTGTTGGGCCTTTTAATCTGCAGAATGAAGACAAAGTCTTACAAGCCGTTTATTACCCAATTAAGGACATGTCACTATCAAGAATCTGTCTTCCAGTTTGAAGAACTCAAGGAAGACATTTATAGCAATTTGGGGCTGCCTCTCCAACGGGCAAATCCTCCATTTTGTCTATAAATACAAGGAGTGTGAAGACCATTTGAAGCATCCATTCTACATCCAACTGAGCAACTATTCTGAAAGCTTCAAAGTCTCCAAAAGACATTTTTAGTCTTGAAACACTTCTTCTAAGCTAAACTCACTGTATATCCATACACAAAGCTTAGAGAGATATCCTATCCTTATACACTGATCTTCATTGTAAAGGATATATCATTAGTTGGAACCTTACTTCAACCCTTACCTCTTTCAAGTGAGAAAGTGAGAAGGTTGTTGTAGTAGAAGTGGTAGGAGCTGACTGTTGAGAGAAGAACAGTTCCGTTCTGAGTTGAGAAGAGGGTACTAGGACTCTAGACATCCTAGGGATCAATTCACCAAGGAGTGGTGTTATTGATCAAGTGCACCTTGGCACTATAAAACAAGTTAATTCCAAGAGTGAAGGAATTATCCTGTTAAATCAGGGAAAGTGGATGTAGGAGCTTGAGTCTCTGAACCACTATAACCTCTTGTGTTGATTTGCTTTACAAGTACTTACATTCATTCAACACTGCACTCAAAACTGATCTTTCAAAAGATACATATTCAAAGACTGTGCAAAACTGTATTGGACAAGTTCCCTGAAACTAAATTGAATTGCCTTGGATTAACTAAGTGATTTCAGAAACTTAAGGAGTCTAAACTTAAAGGGCCAACCACTATTCCGCACCTATAACTCTCCTAGATAGTTATTCAACTAAGTACTCAATAGTACTTAGTAGTTTGATTATCTTAGAAGAGTTAATCACCTTCAGCAGAGTTGTCCAAGACAACCTTGCTGAGCTCTCGTTTGATCATAAGTTGAAAAGATTTGCATACAAGTGTATTCCCCCCCCCCCCAATACACTTGTTATATACTCCTTTCAGGACCAACAATGATCATTAAAGCTCAAATTGCACACACACACACACACAAAAGTACACATTGGTGTCAAAAGAAAATGTAAAAACAAACATACCCTTTTTCATTGCCAAGCAATTAAAAGTGTGGAAAAATAGTTTTGCAATGATATTAACACCAAGTGTTATCCATACAAATCTACACATATGGGCCACTATCCCAACAATTAAAACCAAGAGTAGTTAAGAAATCAATGTCATGACAAGAATATAACTTACACTACCCCCCCACCCAAACTTAATAATTGCTATGAAATTCCTAAGTTTGGAGTGGGCGTACCTCTTACGATTGATATATCTACACCTTCTTCGAAGCTCAAAGTTCCACTTTAAATCTCCATTCGATCCAAGCTTCTTCAACTAACATCAATACTCACAAACACATCAAACTAAACTAACAAAGCAAATAAAATGAACATGAAATTAAATAAAGCAAGTAAAAATGGGTTGCCTCCCATTTAGCGCTAAGTTTAACGTCTTCAAGCCGGACGAAACTAAATGAGCTCATCGAAAAGGCCATGGATATCGGGCCTCCTTGCCATTGTATTTCAATCTTTTGGCCTCAAAGTCAAGGAGGCTCTCATGGATAGTAGGCAAATATCTTGCATCTCTCTTGCATATTTCTCTCAATGGACGTTCTTCTTGCTCTTCCTCCATCCTCTTTTTCCACTGATCTCCCTTTTGCTCAAGAATGCCCAAGCACTTCTCAATTTCTTTCTTTGGATCAAAGTGATCAAGAGGCAAAATGAAATCAATAGAAGCATCAATATCAAGTAAAGTGTAAATTGAAGATTTTAAAGGTTTATAAATGCTCATTTCGCTCTCCAACTCATCTTGGGATGCTTTTTGATCTTCTTGTTGTTTGTTCCTTGTGTCCATCAAAGGACATTTCTCTTCATATCCTTTGACAATGAGCTTGACATCTTCACTCTCCTCACTTGAGTTCTCCTCTTCTTGCATTTTTTTCACGGTGATGGCCAATTATCCAAGTTGGGATTCCATCGATTTTTTATTACTCATAAGTTGAGCAAGGATGGAGTCGGTTGCTTCAGATTTCTTCTCACTTGTCTCCATCCTCTTCATGAGGAATGCAAGAAGCTCTTGTGTAATATAACTTTCCTCATTGTTTGGTGACCAATGTGCATTGCTTTCCTACTCTTGATATTGATAATGACAAGGAGCTTGTTGCATTTGCTAATCATACTCAAAGCTCCTCTCACTATCATAAAAATTTCCATTCGAAACTCCATGAAACTCAAGGCAAAGTTCCTCAGGTGGTGGGGGAGGATATGGATATGGGTGTTGAGGAGGAGGGTATTGATTTAGAGGTGGAGGATAATATCCTTGAGAAGGGGGAGGTGATGCTTCTTCATTCCTCTAATCTCGATAATAGGAGGGAACTTGTTGCATTTGATAATTATAATCAAAGTTCCTCCAACCATCGTAGCTCATATCTCCATATTGTGGAGGATAAACCATTCCATTTTGATCATAGCATTAATTCCATTGGTATTGGTTGTATCCATTCATCGAGGTGATGAAGTTCACACCTACACAAAAATAAGTATCAAAGCCCACAAAGAGAAACGAAAAACAAAATAACGAAAAAGAAATGATATTATCAATAACACTTAACAAACTCTAAGTTTCACTAACAACACTCGCTTAGATCCCCGGCAGCGACGCCATTAACTTGGCTCATTTTTTAACACTTTTTACACGCGTAACAATACGATCCCCACAAGCGTATGGGTCCGATTGTAGTACGTAAGTACGACCAAGTAGTTTGTTCGTCCAAGGATCTAGTTGAATGTAAGTGAATCCCTAAAGTTAAGAGTTTCGTGCTATTGCAGTAACTAAAAGTGTTTGTTGGGTTTTTAAGAATTAGAACGAAAGTATTAAACTAAATTAACTAAGATAACAAGAATATAACAAAAGAAATAACAAACTATCTAACTTTCGAGAGAAAGTGCAAGAGAAGGAAATTACCTCGAGTGCTTCTATTTCGTGGGTAATTTAATGAGTTAACGAATCAATTGCATGAATAAACCTATAAATATGGGATAAGCTAAAGTCTATCACATATATGTGTAGACCAATCCCTCGTGAGGCTTAGCTGAACACGTGCACTAATTAGCAATTATAAGATCTAATTAGTATCATACGCTCCTAGGATAGTGTCTCATAAACACGTTCAACAAGGTTATTAATGATTATGAGACACCCTCTCACTAATATAATAGATGACCTCTAATCGATTAGTGTCTAGTGTTGTCGATCTAACCAATCAACCCCTGATCGGTGTAGTCAATTACTATGTGAATTCTAATCAATTAATTCAAGCTCACACCCAAAATATTAATCATGCAACCCAATACGGTCGTTGAAGTCGGCAAAACCAACAATGCTAGTTAATAGGGTGAATTAATCAATTGAATCAATTAAATCACAACACTAGAAACATAAACACCCAGATCCTATGTTAATCATGCAATTAATCCATAATTACACTAAACACCCATCAAAACATTCACACCCAATGCAATAAGAGCTTAGTCCATGGTTCTAGAAGATAATCTCATGGCTACAACAACAAATAAGTCTCTTCTAAAACTCAAAATGAACTCTATTTATAGCTTGCAAAGAAGTCTTAGATGAAATTTGCACTTGGTCCCTCAAAAATGGAGAAAATGGGCCAAAACCCCCGAAATACATGTCACCCAGCCGGGTGGTTTCACATGGGTATGCCATCTGGGCGAAATACAAGGCAAATGGTGGAATTAGGGCTTGGCCGGGTGAAATCACCCGGCCGAGTGGTTTTACCCGGCCAAAATACGAAGGTTTTGATGGAATAGGGCATGGCCGGGTGAAATGACCCGGCCGGGTGCTTTTACCCGGCCAAAATACTCGATGGGTGAACTAATAAAAAATGTGGGTGTACAGCACTGTGGCCGGGTGGAAATAACCCGGCCGGGTAGAAATGTGGTCCGGCCTCGTCATTTTTCGTTCCGTTGTATCTTGAGTTTCCGACCTCCAATTGACTTGATTCTTTTTTTCATTCCACTCCATTTTTCGAGACGAATCTAATGGTGCAATCCTATCTTCAGTAAAGTGAGTGAAAATAATGATTGAAAACTCGTTTTTGCGATTTTAATGCCTAAATCATCTCATATACCTACAAAACGAGCTCAAACACCTTTCTAAATCAAATCAAGCATATTGGTGTGAAAATGCATGAAAAACCCTCAAAGTTTATCACTAAAACACATGAAATCTTATGCAATTTACAATCGAATCAGCAGTCGATTATTTCAATAAATGGGTGGAAGCAGCTCCACTCGCCAGGATTGAAGAGGAAAACGTAATATGTTTCCTCGGAAAAAATATTTTATGCAGGTTTGGAATTCCTCGGATCCTAATATCTGACAACGAAACACAATTCAATGGGGAGATGATTCGGACGTGGTGCTGGAGACAAAGGATTACACAAAGATTCACCTCAGTAGCTCTTCCTCAAGCAAACGGCCAGGTGGAGGTGACGAATTGTACAATTGTTGATGGAATTCGGACCCGCCTCTCGAGAGTTTGAGGTAAATGGGCAGAAGAGTTGGGCTCAATTTTTTGGTCCTACAGGACAAGCCCTCGAGCTGCCACTGGGGAAACACCTTTCCAGCTGGTTTATGGCACTGCAATAGTGCTCCCACCCGAGATTGTGATAGGATCTCATAGAATTGCTCAATTTGATGAAAACCAGAACGAGGTCTTGATGAGAGAGGCTCTGGACCTAGTCGAAGAGAAACGAGAGATGGATTGGCTATAGGCCGAAAAGTAAAAGAGTAGAATACGAGCTGCATACAACAAAATAGTGACCCTGAGGTCGTTTAACGTTGGGGACCTGGTCCTATGAAGAGCCGACGCTCTAAACCAAACTGGAAAACTCAAGCCCAACTGGGAGGGACCTTACCGAGTTACCCAAGTACTGAGAGGAGGAGCATACAAACTAGAGGATATAGATGGGAACGTAATAACTCGCCCCGTGAATGTATGTCACCTCAAGAAGTTATTCATTTGAGAGAGCTACCTTATTTTCAATTCAAGCATGATTTATTTCTGTTATAATTCTTGAAGTACAATCTGTTTTTTGCACAAATATTGTATTTGGAATGCTTCACCGAATCTCTTTTTCCCTCCTTATGGGTTTCCCATTGGGTTTTACTATAAAGAGGTTTTTAACGAGACCGGCGTAGGCTGTCTATGGCCTATGTTGACATCTATCAATAAATCAATGAAGCTTTACTTTTGTTGTGATATGAATTCTAAAGACAAGTTCTATTTGATTAAAAGATAATTTTTGATAAGCCAAAAAAAAGACATGAATATATTATAAGTGTTGACTGATCTGTTGTAGAAGTCATCTTGTGTAAAGACCAGATCAGATGATATTAAGTAACATTGAAAATGACTAAGTATTGAAAGGAAAGATTACTTGATATTATAGGATGTAAGATAAGTTGTAATCAATGTATAGAAGCTTATGTTTATGTTTATGTTGTTTTAATTTGTAATAGTCTTTAAGTTGACTAAGTTAATGTACAAAGTTTAAAGTAATGTAATAGATTAGATAGCTTAGATAGAACGAGAAGAGTTCTACAGAAGACAGAGCAAAGACGAGAAGACTTGATGGAAGACCAGAAGACATGAAGTAATCAGAAATGTTCTAAAGTGTGGAATATACTGAAGACAAGATGAGTCAAAATCAAATATTAAGTTGGAAGAAAGTCAGAAACAAGTAAAACAAGTGAAGAGTTATTTATAACAGAATAACTAATAACGACGTATGCTTAAGGATATAATTCAAGAAGTCGTAACAAGTGTTAGTTATGAGAAGTTATCAAGAAAGGTTATTGGATAACAAATTGTTCTTAAAAACTAGATGTCTATAAATAGATGAAGACATTCATCGTTTGAAGACTACTAAATCTACGCATATTGAAGAAATCAAGCAAGAAGTCTTAAAGAAGCTCACTGAGTTCAAGTTCAGAAGAGAGAAGAAGAAGCCCAGAAGACGAGTTCAAATCAAGAGGGCTTAAGAAAACAGAGAAGTTTAATGTTTAGATTTTGTTGTTTAAATTTGTAAACAAGCGTGCTAGTTGCTTGAGAAACTACTAGTTGTTAGATCGAAGATATATGTAGTGATATATTCGAGAAGATCGCAGTGTTAATCTTGAGACGAGTTCATAGAAAATAGGCCACCCTAAATGAACCCTTTTTTTTATGACTGGGATGTTTTGACAGTTGAGTTCACTCCTCTTAGTATTTTTTAACACTACAATTTCCTTATAAACTCTATTTTTTTATTTTATTTTTAAATTTCAGCCACCCACTCTCCCTTTTCAAATAGTCGCAGCCGCCAAGTCTAGCAACGCTGCAGCCTACCCAACCGCGAGCACACACGCCCTCCCACTTCCATGATGAAGAAGATAGAATCATTTGTAGCCTCTATATAAGCCACCAATGGAATGCAGTTAGTCTATGTAAAATTATTGATGCGGTAGAATACAGGAGGAACACACTAATTCTATTAATTCTAAAAAACTCGAAAATGAAAGAGACATTAAGATAGCACTTTAATTTTTTTAATCAACTCCTCATGAATAACAATGTAAAATCTATCTGCCTACTTATAATATATTACAATAAGTTGATTATCAAGGAACAAATAAATTATAAATTTCATACCATCAAATCAAGTTTTCAAACAAATCAAATCCTAAATTCCAAAACCTAATTATAATTAATGTTGATTTTCATAAGCATGAAATGATAGATTGTCTCAATCGAAAAAGTTTGATGAGATTATAGGAACATGACAAGGTTAATTAAATATTCATGGAAATTGTACACACAAATAATGTGGAAGACTTTTGGTCAAATATAATAATCGACCTGTGACAACACTTGCCACTAGATCTTGGCCATTGCTTTATTTTATTTTAATTAATCCCATTTTCTTATTCAATCAAATACGACTTCTAACATAACACCATTTTAATAATTAAGTGGCAAGAGATTAATTGACATGTACTTGTATTTATAAAATAAATATGGACTCCAATCATGATGTTTCCAATTTCATTATCATGACTTTGAAACAAGAATGCTTTGAACATGGATAGTTTGCTTGGTGGGTTTAGATTTAGATGGTGAATTAGGTATGTAAATCCACCATACCTAATCACCATGCTAATTTAAACAGACGTGATAATATTCCTATGCTTTTGGAGAACACGTCTTCGTTCAAGAGACCATACAAATTCCCGTTTGCCAATACTACCCGTCTAGATAAAACTTCACAAACGAATTGAATTTTACTTAGCTAAAGTTTTTTTTTTCTTTCTTTCTTAGAATTGATTCCTAGCAACTCATGAATAAACTTGACCCGGGTGCATTCATGTAGACACACTATTGCTTCAATCAAAACATTAAAATACAATTGTGGGTCCTTATAAAATGTATATTTATAGAAATTGGTAAATGTTACAGTGGAGTATATGATTTTGACACCCTCTTGACCTTTAGTTAGTTTTTATTTTTAAAATAGAACACATAGAAATAAAATTGCAGCGCCATAGACTAAAATTAGAGGGGTCAGCATATTATTGCAAGAAAATAATTTTAAATTACAAAGGATAGCAACATAACATTTACATCATTGTAACATGAATTAAAAATATAATTCTTGTCCCCCCAATACAAAGACAATAGATACAAGAAAATTAATTAAGCAATTACAGAAGTCTCAACAGCAACCCCTGAGTAGTTAGATTCAGTGAGCTTATCAGCTTCCCAAAGCTCTGGAATGCCTTCCCTCAAATTGTGAATACTTTCTAATGCATAATCTGCTCCTTTTACCCTCTGAGATTTACCAATCTGCACATGAAAAATATTTGATGATTCAAAATGTACATTTTTCCTACAATTGATGTAAAAGATTTCGCACAATGTGACATAAGTCTCGACTATTACCAGCACGGTATCAAGTCCAACGCGTTTTCCAGATTGAATGTTACGAACACTATCCTCGAAGAACAGCTGCAACAACAAAAACAGGATTGATATTGAGTACAAAAATTGTATAAATAAATCAAGAAATGTGTATATGGAGATTAACTTACTGTTCTATATGGATCAATCTTAGCAATTTCAAGAGCCATTTCAATGGCAGATTCTGATGGTTTACAGACAATTGGAGTTTTTGGCAATCCAGTTGATCCTGCATTAGGCTGACTGAAATGTCCAATTATGTCGAAAATTTCAGACCCTCGGGTCGAAGCATTCGTTTGTCCTAAAAACGCGATATCATCCTCGTCGTCTGATGCAATGTTCTTGTGAATCGGATTAAGAGTTTCGAAGCAAATTATCCCTTCAAAACAGTCTTCCAAACCAAGCCTACTCAGAACTTTGATCGCGTGGACCTCATCACCATTCGTAAAGATCTGCGATAAATGCGTACAATGATCATGAATTTCTTACATGAAAAATCGAAAACATAACAAAAAACGCGACAAGGATGCTTACAAGTTTACGAATGGGCAAGCTCAACAAAAGGCTTCTTAGTACAGGATCAGGTTTCAAATTTTCATAAGGCAATCTTCCATGAACAAACTTATGGTACTCATCATAGTCAAAATCATAGCCAATTGCCTACACACAAAATTAAACATATACTATATGATTATGATCCATTTTTTCCTTTTACAATATTAAAAAAAAAAGTTTGGTAAAAATAATTATAACAAGAAAAAGAAACTCACCCTAAGCCCTGCCATTGTAGTGCCATAGTTTTTGTAGAGAAGAGTACCCAACTCATCGATTTTGCTCTCTTCGACGCCTAATTCTTCGATCATATAATCTGGGAAAACAAGAATATGTATACATATATTTAAAAAATCATAAAACAGAAATATTAAAATTAGTGAGAGAAATCACAAGCTTACCTTGAATGTTCTTAAGGACTGATGATGCTAAACCAGAACTTAGAGGGTAAAGTGTGTCATCAAGATCTAAACAAGCATAAAACAACAAAATTGAGATCAAATTAACATCAAAACTTAACCCAAATTAAGATTGTGATTTTGAGTTAGAGATAGATGATTTACCAAACAGAAGGCAATCATATTTTGGCCTCTGAACTTGCCCAAATTCCATCTTAATCTACAACAAGTAGAATGCAAAACTTGTGAATATAAGCATTGTTTGCAAGAACAAAGCAAATCACACCAAAATTAAAACGAGGAAGTCTTGTGTGAGACCGTTTCACGATGAGACGGAGTATAATTTAGGCACGAAAAAATCATCATTACATCATAAACTAGTAATCATAAGCTCACTCCCAGAAAATGACAGCCCTAAAAATTGACATTTATGATTTGGGTTTCACAAGAAAGTAATTATAATATCATTAAGCACCTTATTAACTAGGTAATTAAGTAAAAGCAATTGTAGTTCTATAATTACAGAAACAAACAACCAAATAGTATAAGACAAGAAAAACATTAAACCAACTTGATTAATAAAACAGAGTTTTTGAAAACATTATATTGCTATGTATGCATGGAGTTATGAAGCACAATGTAATGTTAATATAAGCAAAATTCCAAGAGAGGAAATTACCTACAGATTAATGGGCGCAAGATAGCAGAGTTACAGAGCGCAAGGTAGCAGAGTGGAAGTGTTTTCTTTGTAGAAAGAGATCGAGAAGGGAGGAGAGGGGAGGAGAAGTGAGAACATACGCTGCTCTTAAATAGCCAAAATTATGCGTTTTTTTTTAATAAATAAATCAATTCATGTAAAAAACGTGGTTAAAATTACAAAGCGCGTTTACATGTGGTATAGTTTCTAGGTAATTCTACAGTACCAACTACAGTATTTTTTTTCTTTTTTTTTTTTTTGAGAAAAAGTTGAAATTTTATAAGTCAAAAGTTTAATCGTTTCTATATTTCTACGTTGTGTCCTCTTTCTTTATTCAACTTGATTGATTTACCTTCACTAAAAACTAATTAATGAGTCTTTTAATTTTTATGGATCAGAAAATTTAAGAATTGGATATTGAAATTGAGTAATTGAGTGTTATATAACATAAAAAATTAATACTGTAATATTTTTACCAATCGTAATTTTTGAGCACATGGCATTCTTTATTTAAAATAGTTTCTCTTTTTTTTTTTTTACTTGTAATATATAGTTCTATCATGTTTTATTGTTATTTGTTCATGATAGATATTGTTTCCGAAGAAAATGCAAACAATTTTGTTACATATTAAAACACAAAAAAACTGCACAAATCTATAGAATTATGGTCATAAAATGTTCAATCAAATTGTCCATGTTCTATCCAATGAAATTTAACCGGTCTTATAAGCACTTAAATACATACATGCACTTAAATTCATTTTTAATCAGTTAAAAGATTAAATATAGCATAAATATTTCGAGTTAATGACATTTTCTTTCTAACCTTTAAGTCTATTGTTCAAATCTCGCACATATTTTTTTAACCACTTTTTATTAATTGGAAATGATATTTTTATAATATATATAATTATATAAAAATGCAAAAATGCAAGTAGTAATAAATGGAAAATGTGACACTAATAACCGAAAAAATGTGGTTACTATTTATTGAGAGGTATGAATTACATTTCAAATAATATTATTTTGCACTTTTTAGTTATAGTAATTAACACTTTATAATAATATTGTGTTACATTTTTCAGTATATTATATTGTGTTGGGATATGAATCCTAGAACAAATCCTGAATGATGAATAAAAGATAAAAGATAAAGTTTTGATAAGCCAAAAAGAAGACTTGAATATTTTCTAAGTGTTGACTAATCTAGTCTAGTTGAGTTGAAGTCATCTTGTACAGATCAGTAGAATTCAAAAGACAAGTACAGTTTAAAAGAAAAGTATTCATTAAATGATAAGTACGATTTATAAGTACTTCATATATGTTAGATTGTTACTGAGCTATTTAATTAATGTATAGAGCTCATGTTTTTTGTATGTAATAGATTAGATTCATTGTATAGTTTATAGGTTGACTAAGCTTGTATTATAAAAGCTTAAAGTAATGTAATAGTCTTGATAAGATTAGTATAGTCTACTTTACTGTTTGAAGAAGGAAGACCAGACAAGAAGAGTCGAAGTCTACTACTCAAGATAAGAAGACTACACAAGACAAGTCAACTTGAAGTTAGTTACAAATACGCGTGAAGAGATAAAGATATAAAAGTTAGTTATGGAATAACTAATTCATAACAGAAACGCGTGGATTGATAAGAAGATTCAGTTGAAGGTAGTTATCAAGAAAAGTTGGTTACAACTTACTAAGTTCTTGGAGATTGAAGTCTATAAATACTTCATGATGGTGATCAATTAAAAACTACTATACACTGACGTTCATACTCAAGTGAAGCATTATCAAAGATATATTTGAAGTTTACTCTCAGAGATTGATTGAAGTTCAGAAAGATAGCCAGAAGACAAGTGAAGAATTCAGAAGGCTACTACTGAAGAACAGAGAAGTTTTTAGTTTTTGTTTGTTATTTTCAAGGTGCTAGATACTTGTAAAATTTCTAGTAAGATCGTAGACGTATCTGGAGGTATAGTCTGTTGAAGATCTAAGTCTTCTTCTTGGGACTTTAAAGACAGGAACATACACTTGTACTCGATTGGAAGAGTTTAGTGGAAACATCACAACTGGGTTTGTGAGAGTGGATGTAGACAAGTTGTCGAACCACTATAAATCTTGTGTTTGATTTACTTTACAGTTTTGATTGTTTAAATTGCTTAATTGGTTTAACTACTTAACTGATCTAGACTAGTTGAGTATAGAACAGAGTTCTCGAAAATAAGTTGAGTATAATCTTGAATTGGGCTCATTGATAATTTCGTATTCCGCATATTGTACTTTGATATTTCGAAAGAATTTTGAAAAGTCTATTCACCCCCCTCTAGACATTTTCACTAGCTTACTCGTTATTAACTCAACTTTGGGACCAACAAGTGGTATCAGAGCAGTAGTTTACGAACTGCTGTTTCTTGATAACCGACTCAAGACTTAGGGTGAAGTCTTGGTCCTTGACTGTTCTTGTATACGTGTTCTTGATTATATTCTTGTATCATCTGTTTTCAGTGCTCCTTGTTCTTGAATTATCTGTTGTTCTTGATCATAACTCTACTTAGCACATATTTCTTGAAATCATGTCTCTTGAGATAAGCGCCAACAAACTACCTAAGTTCCAGGTACAGGATTACGACTATTGGAAGCTAAGGATGGAAGCCATCTTCAGCTCCACTCATGACTTAATGATCTCTGTCATCACTGAAGGTCCAATTGTGACCATGATCCCAAACACTGCTGCCCTCGACGCAAATCAACCCGTGGGTACTCTCGTCAAGAAACCAAGGTCAGAACTTACATCTGAAGAAATGAGACAGAATAATTTGGATAGCTTGGCCAAGAATTACATCTTACACACTCTTCCTAATGAGTATCTGGGAAAAGTGTTAAAATGTAAAACTGCCAAAGAAATGTGGGACCGCTTAGCTATCATTTGTGAAGGGACATCCCTAATCAAAGAAAGCAAGCTTTCCACTGCTGTCCAAAGATTCGAATCATTTCATATGCAAACTGGTGAAACAATAGACCAGTTGGATACTCGATTTACCAAAATCATGAATGACTTGGAAGTCCTTGGTAAATCTTATACTCCTCGTGAAATCAATCTTAGGATTCTAAAAAGCCTTGATAGTCGATGGAAGATGGTAAAAATGCTTGTTAAGAATACCCAAGATATAGACGTATGGACAGCAGAGACTATGTTTCAAACTCTAAAGGCTCATGAGTTTGATCTAGACGAAGATGAACCCATAGTAAGTAGTGACAGAGAATATGCTGTATCTAAGAACGTTGCTTTTAAGGCTAGTTCGTCTAAGATAGACAGGTCTAAGACTAAGACTAGGTCTGCTTCTGTAAAAGACGAGTTAGATACTGATCTTAGTCTGAAGGATCAGGTAAGCCTCATGGTTAGAAAGTTTGATAGGCTGAATAAACGTTTCGGAAGATATAAGAAGTTCTATAGAGAACATAGAGGGTCTGCTTCTAAGAACTCGTCTGAGACCAGACGAGACCGAAACTCGTCCGAAAGGAGAGACGAAGTCTCGAAAGGTAACAGACAAGATAGAGAGTCTGATAGTAGGAAGATTACTCGTTCTGATAGACGTGATAAACGAAGGAACAACTCTCCTATTAAAAAGGCTACTAATGATCTTGTGTGCTATAACTGTGAGAAACCAGGTCACTACATATATGAATGTCCAGACCTGAGTACTGATGATCGAGAAGAACGCAAAGCACGAAGGGAACGAAGATACAACCGTGGTAAAAAGGCAATGATGGCCAATAATGACTCTGACTCTGACTCAGACGAGTTGCCATCATCCTCATCTAGCTACCCGTCTGAACCAGATCACGATGAAGCATTCATAGTTGATGATGGTCTATGCTTCATGGCTAAAATCGACCAAGAGGTATCATCTATTACTTCTTTTCAATCATGTGATGAATCAGATTCTGATGAAAGTGACACTGCCAGTAGCCAAGTAGGAAGTAGTCTTCAGCACTCTACTAGTGCAGTTGAAGACGACCTCCTACTTGCCAACAAGGCATTCATTGAAGTCAGTGATGAAAACATCACCTTAAGACAAGAAATCATTGATCTTAAGGAAGCTCAGTCTAAAGTAGATCCTAATATAACAGTCCTAAATGAACGCTTGCAAGAAGAGTTGAGACAACTCAAAGACAAGTGTGCATTGACAGACAAGTTGTATCAAGACCTACTTAAGACACATGCGACTGAGAAACATGAATTCAATGTCTTACAAAGCAAGCTCAAAAAGCTTGAAGAACGTAATAAGTTCTTAGAAACCGAGGTTGTCACATTAGACCTTAAACTTACTGACCTGGTTAACTCATCTAAGGTTAACCTTGAATTGTCAGATAGGTATAGGGCTCCTGCTGACAAGACAGGCATAGGTGCTGAGACACCCAGCTCGTCTACTCTAGTTCCTAAGAACCCTACTATTTTCATCTCAAGCTCTTTGACTAATGATAAAGGAAAAGAACCATTGATATACGATATTGACACTCCATCAAAAGGTACTGTACCAAAACAAGCTCGAGTTAACATTCCAATTACCAAAGGTGGTAAAAAGAAAGTTAACAACAAGCCTGTTCCGTTTAAGACAAGTCAACAAAGGACTAGGAATCGTGGACGACCAAATCAGGTCAGATACGAGGACTGGTATCCAGAGGAGACTAGTACTAGACAAGTACAGACTAGACGACAAGAGTCTAGACCTCCTTTCATAAGGCAGTCTCAACTCTACTCGTCTAGACCTAGACAGGAAGGTCCAAGATATCGTACACAAGCTGTTCTATATCCTCCACCTTTGTCATATGATATCAAAGGAGAAGAAAGACCTAAACATGTCTATAAACCGTATGGACCTAATGCATATAAACTTGTTCAGGACTCCAATGTATATTTGGATTCCATTGAACTCGACTAACCCCCAAGGACCCCAATAAACAAGGAGGGTACCTAAATTATGTATTATCATCTATTGCAGGGTCGACTCGATCTATACAAGAAAGGTGGATCAACAGGAGAAACTTGGTACATAGACAGTGGCTGTTCGCACCACATGACTGGTACTAAGACTCTCTTATCAAGCTATCGTGAGCAAGAAGGACCAAAAGTGATATTTGGTGATAGCTCCATTGCTGTTACTAAAGGATTTGGTTACATTCGGAATGGTGACATAGAAATTCAAGACGTTTCTTATGTTGAAGGCTTGAAATACAATTTACTCTCTGTTTCACAATTTTGTGATCGTGGATACAAGGTGCAGTTCAAGAGTCAGAAATGTGAAATCATCGACAAGAAAACACACACAGTCCTACTAGTCGGCATTAGACAAGGAAGTGTGTACATAGTGAACTGGAACAGTTGTCCGAGGGACACCTGTCTACTTACTAAGAATCCTAAAGAACTTGGCTGGCTCTGGCATAGACGCCTTTGTCATCTAAACTTTAAGGTTCTTAATAAGATAGCCAGAGACTACCTTGTGGAAGGTATTCCCAATGAAGTCTACTATAAGTCACATGTATGCACCTCCTGTCAAAAAGGTAAACAGGTGAAGGGCTCTTTTAAATCTATTCCATCCCTCTCAACCAGTAGAGTTCTTGAACTTCTACATATGGACTTACATGGCCCAATAACTCCTCCAACTTTGAACGGTAGAAGGTACACACTTGTTGTAGTAGACGACTATTCTAAGTTCACTTGGGTAGTCTTCTTACACAAGAAGAGTGATACACAAACACTTTTGCCTGATCTATTGAAGAAGTTACAGGTTGAGAAGAATCAGTCAATTGTCAAGATACGTAGTGACAAGGGTACTGAATTCATTAACTGCTATATTAACGAATTTTGTTTCAAGCGTGGCATCCAGCACCTTACTAGTGCAGCTAGGACACCACAGCAAAATGGAGTAGCAGAACGAAGGAACAGAACTCTTAAGGAGGCCTGCAGGACCATGCTGACAGAGTATAATACGCCTCAGAAATTTTGGGCAGAAGCTATCAACACTGCTTGCCACTCACAAAATAGAAGTGCTATCAATAAAGCACTAGGTAAGACGCCCTATGAGGTATGGAAAGGTAGAAAACCCAGAGTTTCATATTTTCATATATTTGGATGCAAGTGTTTCATCCATAACAATGGGAAAAGCAAGTTGAATGCATTTGATGCTAAAGCAGACGAGGGGATATTCTTAGGATACTCCTCGACTAGCAAAGCATTTAGAGTATTCAACTACTCAACCCTTTGTGTGGAAGAAACACCACATGTGGTTTTCGAAGAATCTCAACAGGACCCGTCTACCAACAAGACCAGTGAGAAAACTACTGAGCTAACTGTCGAATCTGACAAAGACTCAGAGGTATATGAATCCGTTCAAGCATATAATCCATTTATAAAAGCTCTCGAGTCAGACGACCAGAAGAAGGTGAGTGCTCAAGGTAACTCTACTAGACCAGTTGACATACCTAAACTAGTCGACTCGTCTACTCCTATTAAATCTTCTGATGATAATGATGTTGACATGCATGATGTTGTACATGATATTGATGATAGTATTTTTGTTAAGAATAGAAATACATGGAAATCAGCGCATAATACTGAAAATATTATTGGTGACTCTACTGTTGGTGTTAAGACTAGACGACAACTCTTTGAGTCGCAAGAACAATCTAGTCCATCTCTGTTTTGCTGGTGTTGTTTCCTCTCATCTATCGAGCCAAAAACCATTAATGAGGCATTGGCTGATAGTAATTGGATCATTGCTATGCAAGACGAGTTGAATCAGTTTGTTCGAAACGACGTCTGGGAACTTGTTGATAGACCAAAACATCATAATGTAGTTGGCACCAGATGGATTTTCAAGAATAAGAAAGATGAGAATGATGTAGTTGTTCGTAATAAGGCTAGACTAGTCGCCCAAGGCTACTCACAAGCTGAAGGCATAGATTATGATGAAACTTATGCTCCTGTTGCTAGACTAGAAGCCATTCGATTGTTTCTTGCATATGCTGCTTACATGAAATTTACTGTATATCAAATGGATGTTAAAAGTGCATTTCTTAACGGTATTCTTGTGGAAGAAGTATATGTTGAACAACCCCCAGGTTTCGAAGTCAAAGGTAATCAGGTATACAAATTAAAGAAGGCCTTATATGGACTAAAGCAAGCTCCAAGAGCCTGGTACGATACTCTTTCTCAATTTCTATTAGAAAATGGTTTTACTAAAGGCAAGGTAGACAGAACCTTGTTTAGAAGACAAGAAGGGAAAGACATTTTACTCGTCCAAATTTACGTAGATGACATCATTTTTGGTTCACCTAACAAAGAGCTGAGTGAAAGTTTCTCAACACTCATGCAAAGTAAATTTGAGATGTCTATGATGGGTGAAATGAATTACTTTCTTGGACTTCAAGTAAAACAGACCCCTGAAGGGATTTTCATAAATCAAGCAAAATATACTAGAAATCTTCTAGACAAGTATGGTATTAAGACATGCAAGTCTGCTGGCGTACCTATGCTACCTACATACAGAATGGACCCAGACGAACAAGGTAAGTGTACTGATCAAACTCATTATCGTGGTCTAATTGGTTCATTACTGTACTTGACTGCTAGCAGACCTGATATTGCATTTTCTGTTGGTGTATGTGCTCGCTTTCAAGCTAATCCAAAAGAGAGTCATATGGAAACCACTAAAAGGATTTTGAAATATTTGAAAGGAACCATCAATCGTGGTATATGGTATCCTTCAAATGATGATTTATCTCTAAGTGGCTACTCTGATTCTGATTTTGGTGGTTGTAGAATAGATAGGAAATCTACATCTGGTTCTTGTCAATTCTTAGGCACAAAACTCATTTCATGGTTTTCGAAAAAGCAGACAAGTGTTGCTACCTCTACTACTGAAGCCGAGTATATGGCTGCTGGTAGTTGCTGTAGTCAATTATTATGGCTTATTCAACAGCTTAGAGATTATAATATTTGTGAATCAAATGTTCCTATATTCTGTGATAGTAATAGTGCAATTGCCATTACACAAAATCCTGTTCTGCACACACGTTGTAAGCATGTTGATGTGAAACACCATTTCATACGTGATCATGTAGAAAAGAAGGATATTCGCATGGAAAAGATTCATACTGAGTTTCAAAGAGCTGATATTTTTACAAAACCATTAGCTGAGGCACGATTTCGTGAATTATGCATTAGTTTAGGGCTAATTGATTTAGATCCTACTTGCCTATAGCTGTGTACTAACCAGACAGGTACATCAAATGAAGTATGGAGACAAGATCACTAGACTAGGGCACTCGTCTACTCACTCAATAGACAGGTATACAAGGCTAGACAAGGTGACTAGACAACCCGATGAGGAAGCTGGTAAAGCTGAGGGTAAAACTAAGGGAATAAACATTTAAGGGGGAATTTATGATTTCTTAAATATCCTTATGTTGACTCTTATGTGGGTCAATAGTCATCTTGTTCGAAACCTTGATCATTACCTTAGATTGATATTCATCTTATTTATTGTTACTTTACTTGTATCATCGATTACACGTTGAATGTGATAAGATAGGTACATGAAGTCGTTCGATGTTCAGAATAGATATGCACAGACAAAGGGGGAACTCGTCTTGTGTACTTAAGTCAACTCGACTGGTGGAGCTTATGTCTACTCGTCTGTTCTGGATGGACTCGAACAAGACAAGCTAAGTTTTTTTTTAAAGCTAAGTGTTTAATCAAAACGGATTAAGAATATTATAGTATGTAGGTATTGATAGAATTTGAAAAACCCTTGAATTAGATTTATACACTCTCATTTGATGTGGTGTATACATCCAGTTCTCACTTATCTACACTAAGACAGATGAGTTCACTCCTCTGTTCTAACTAAGAAAGGGCGGATTTCAAATTTTACAATATCAAATTACATACTACTCTCGGTTCCGTAACCGAATGCCAAAGGTCTTAACCGTCTTGATCAAAACCCAATTATCACACGACTTAGTCACATTTGTGTTAATTCCTTGTTTTACTCAAGAAGTTTTTGCCTCTCCCTATTTTCAAGCATTTCAGTTACTGATTATTATTGAGATGTCTACTCGATCAATTTTCGATCTTAGAACTAACATGCAGGTCACATTCGACCTCGGACGGTACATTTCCGATAACAAAGTAAATGTAGAACCATCTGTGTTCTTCAAGGGCAATCACTCAGACGACGATGCTGAGATTCTGGCTAAATGCACTCGATGTGGGCTCAAACCGTATCTAGAATCATTTCCTCAAGTGGTCTTGGAGGAGGAGGTGCTAGAGTTCTATGCCAACGTCATCAGACAGGGTGATATTATTGAGTCGTTTATTGGTGAAGATCGTGTGCAAATCACTCCAGAAACGATGTTCAACCATCTACAGCTGCCCATCGGTTCAATTGACATTGATAATTATGCACTTGGACAAGAAATTCGATATTTGAGCATCTTCTGTGGCAAGAAGTTGAAACAGAAACCGGATGGCAAGTATGCTCCAGTCAAGAAGGGTGATCTTCTTAAAAAATATCGCACATTGTTGGATATTGCCAGCAAAATTCTGTTAAGTTCGACTGGTTCTCATGACTCTGTGACCTTTGTGAAGGCAAGGGTTATGGCTGTAATTTTTGACGGTATCACTGAATGCAATTGGTTCAAGCTGATTGCAGACCGCATTATGTATTTTGAGCGCAGTGTTCGAGTAGATGACAATACTCGAAATTGGGTGGTGTCTACTGCTGTTGGTTATGGTAATAAGCTAAGTATCTTACTTCCTCTCCTAATGCCAAACAAGACGAAATGGAGCAAAGGAAAGCCATTTCATCCTTTGAAGTTTTACTTGAAGAAAGGGGCAGTAAGGAAACAGGCTGCTGCTAGGCCATCTGCACCTAGACAAGCCAGAATTGACCCCATGGAGGCTTTGCCATATGCTGGTGAATCTGGATCTTCAGAAGATGAGTCCGTTGAAGACAAGCCAATGGAAGCTGCACAAGACTCATCTAGTGCAGAAGACTCAGAGCAGACTCAGTCAGAAGAAGAGTCGACTCAAGAGCAGGAGTCGAGTGGACAAATACCTGAGATGTACACTTTGGTGAGAGTCGATTCGCCTACTCGTCCAGCCGAGTCGAGTGTACAGGTTGGTTCTTCTACTCAATCTGTTTCAATTCCTCTCTCTCTCCCATCCTCTTCTGTTCGAACCAAGGCAAGATCACATCGATCTAGGCCTAGACCTATTCCCACAACTTCACAAGTGCTGCCAGCATATCCGCTGAGGGTCAGCCTACCTGAAAACACTCCCATAATGGATACAACTGATACTCCGACAGTTGTCATACCAAACCAAGACACATCAAAGCTTTTTGAAACCAGTCCTTTCACACCCTCTCCCTCAACAGAATATGTTGAACCCTTTATCTCATCTACTTCAGATCAGAAGTTAGTTGCCACTGCAACAACTGAGTTAGAGACCCCATCTACTCAGACCCCGACTGAAGTTAGATTCGAATCCTTGGTCTATTATCCCATGTGTCTAAGAGAGAAGCGAGTCCGTTCAAAGATGAGCAAGAATTTGAAGAAGCAGCTCTCATCTGTTGAAGTCGACTACTCCTCAGAACAGTTTGAGAAACTGGTTCGAATTTGTACTTGGGTGGCCTTGAAAAAGTCTGGTACAGATGATCTCTTCGAAGTCATCTTAGGAAAGGGTGGTATTTCAAACTTCATGGATTGGGAAATGGAGCAGAAGGAGAACAGTGGTGTTAGTGATCACTCAGAGCTTTTCCCAAATCATGCTATCACTGCTCTTGCGAAAAGACTACTTGGTATTTCTGATGACTTGATGAGTTCCGAATTCAAGATTGATGTTGGTGTTCAGGTTCCAGATCTTGATGATGTGCAAGACATTGTGGTGATTGAAGGTGATCAAGCTGCGTTGATTCAGTCTACTGATCCAGTCTTAGATTTGGACAATGTCTCAGATCAGTTGAGAGGCATTGTGTTCAAATTTCAGATAGAACATGCTGATAGTCCAAGATCAGATTTTACTTTTATAAATCGTTATTCTGATGATTTACTGCCATTTGAACTTTGTGGATACATGAAGAAGTTGCATGCCTTATTGAAGAAGGACATAGCTATTGCTGAAAAGAAGGCTCATGAAGCGAAGTTTGCTATTATCTCTTACTCTCCTAAACTTAATCTAAGAGCTATTGCTGGAAGTGTGCTTCCAGAGGTTGATCCAGTTGAAGACGAGGTCTTGGCTACTGTTCCAGCAGATCAGTTGGTGAAAGTTTTAATTCCGGCAGATGAAGTCATGCTTGATGCTCCTCATGTTGAGATTGGACAATCATCTCATACTATCTCAGCCGCCTCAATAGATGAGTTGAAGGACGAATTGAAAGCTGTTGTCAAAGCATCGATTGATAAGTTTCTTAAATCTGATATCCAGAAGATCCTTACTGAACAAAACAATGTCCTTGTGACAAGTTCAAAAGATTTGATAGTTGATGCAGTCAGTCAGGTAGATGAAGAATACAGACAGCACATGTTTGAGCAACTTGAGGGATTTCTTCAAGATCAAGTTGAATACTCAGAGAAAAGCTCAGTCGATTTTGCTCGCGTACTAGCTACTGAATCCAGGAAGTTGGAACGAGTCTATAGAGCAAGAATCGAAGTTGCTGATGTTCAGAGGAAGGAAGCATATGCTCAGCTAACTCAAGCTCAACAACTTATCTCAGCTATGACTGATGAAAACAAGAAGTTACGTTTAACTGCTACACATTTTAAGAATGAGTTGAATTTATCTACTCAGAAGCTAGAGTTGGTTGCGACCAAGCTGGACAAGTTAAGTCAAAACAAGTCGCATGAGAAGCAAATTGAGAAAGCTACAGATCTTATGAAGCAGGCGATGATGGAAGAAATGACTCGGTTCACTTCTCTTTTCTCTCTCAAGGCATCTGATGAAGCCAAAAAGGGGGAAGAGGCAAGTCGAGTTGAATTTGCTGCTGAAGGAGTGAAAGAGGCAAGTGCTGAACTAGAAGCTAAAGATGCTGCTGAAGCTATGCAAGATCTTAAGAGGCCTAAGAGAGGCAGGGGCAGATTGGTTAAAACTGCAGAAGCTGAGCAAGCTAAAGTTGAAGCTGAAGAGTTGAAGAAGAAGGAGAAGGGCAAGTCTATTGCGTCTCCAGAAGCTGAAGTACAGAAGAGAATGGTATCGAAAAGGAAGTCTATTACCATTGAAGAGCCTACTCCTGAAGCTGGTATTTTGAAGAAGCAAAAGATTGATGAGCCAAGTGATGAAGCTCATTATGCTAAGAAGAAGAAGATAGAAAAACACATTGAAAGTTTGTTGAAGCAGAAGCCTGATGAAGATCAAATAGAAGACAAGCTCATTGATCACTTTATTGACAAAGAACATCGTCAAGATTGGATGAAAGTGAAAAGGCAATGGGAACTAGATCACTGGATTATCAGGAAGTTTGGAGATTCTGATAACTCTGACGATCTTTATGCTATGTTTGACAAGTTCATGGAAGGACAGCATAAGATGCTATGGAACTTAATCATAAGGATATCTGCTGCTGCTAATTTTAATATTCTTGTTCCTGGTTTTCCGAAATGGAAGTGTCCTATGACTAGTTCAGGTAAAAGGGCAGATGTGAACCAGATCAAGAAGTATGAAGATGAGCTGCTAGACAATGAGAAGATTGAAGACGAAGAACATATCCAAGGAATCCATACTAGACTACTCAATGCTTTCTGTGTTCCAGATTCAGAAAGAGGTAATTTTCAAGTATAGTTTAGTTTGTTTTGATTTCGTTATTCTTGAAGTATTTGTAATATCTACTGATCTACTTCTGAATGAATGAAAAAGATAAAGTACTATTTTGATGTTAAAAGGCAAGATAACTACTTAACTAGTCTACTAATAAGAAAAGATTCAAGTAGTTTTGGCTTCATCAAAAAGGGGGAAATTGTTGGGATATGAATCCTAGAACAAATCCTGAATGATGAATAAAAGATAAAAGATAAAGTTTTGATAAGCCAAAAAGAAGACTTGAATATTTTCTAAGTGTTGACTAATCTAGTCTAGTTGAGTTGAAGTCATCTTGTACAGATCAGTAGAATTCAAAAGACAAGTACAGTTTAAAAGAAAAGTATTCATTAAATGATAAGTACGATTTATAAGTACTTCATATATGTTAGATTGTTACTGAGCTATTTAATTAATGTATAGAGCTCATGTTTTTTGTATGTAATAGATTAGATTCATTGTATAGTTTATAGGTTGACTAAGCTTGTATTATAAAAGCTTAAAGTAATGTAATAGTCTTGATAAGATTAGTATAGTCTACTTTACTGTTTGAAGAAGGAAGACCAGACAAGAAGAGTCGAAGTCTACTACTCAAGATAAGAAGACTACACAAGACAAGTCAACTTGAAGTTAGTTACAAATACGCGTGAAGAGATAAAGATATAAAAGTTAGTTATGGAATAACTAATTCATAACAGAAACGCGTGGATTGATAAGAAGATTCAGTTGAAGGTAGTTATCAAGAAAAGTTGGTTACAACTTACTAAGTTCTTGGAGATTGAAGTCTATAAATACTTCATGATGGTGATCAATTAAAAACTACTATACACTGACGTTCATACTCAAGTGAAGCATTATCAAAGATATATTTGAAGTTTACTCTCAGAGATTGATTGAAGTTCAGAAAGATAGCCAGAAGACAAGTGAAGAATTCAGAAGGCTACTACTGAAGAACAGAGAAGTTTTTAGTTTTTGTTTGTTATTTTCAAGGTGCTAGATACTTGTAAAATTTCTAGTAAGATCGTAGACGTATTTGGAGGTATAGTCTGTTGAAGATCTAAGTCTTCTTCTTGGGACTTTAAAGACAGGAACATACACTTGTACTCGATTGGAAGAGTTTAGTGGAAACATCACAACTGGGTTTGTGAGAGTGGATGTAGACAAGTTGTCGAACCACTATAAATCTTGTGTTTGATTTACTTTACAGTTTTGATTGTTTAAATTGCTTAATTGGTTTAACTACTTAACTGATCTAGACTAGTTGAGTATAGAACAGAGTTCTCGAAAATAAGTTGAGTATAATCTTGAATTGGGCTCATTGATAATTTCGTATTCCGCATATTGTACTTTGATATTTCGAAAGAATTTTGAAAAGTCTATTCACCCCCCTCTAGACATTTTCACTAGCTTACTCGTTATTAACTCAACTTTGGGACCAACATATTGCACTTTTTAATAATATTATATTATACTTTTTAATGATATTGTATTACATTTTTAATAATATGGTGTTGATACTGTATTTTTCAGAATAGAAGGTCTTCTTCAATCACTCCTTGGGAATGATGAAGACTACTTCCTACACTGCTAACAGCAGCATCACTTTCATCAGTGTCAGAATTGTCACAAGATTGAAATGAGTTAACAGAAGATACCTCATCATTTATTTTGGCCATCATTACCAGTCCATCATCTGCTATGAAGGCTTCATCTTCATTGCTAGAGGGGTAGTCAGATGAAGACGATGGTAACTCTTCTGATTCCGAATCAGAGTCATTGTAGGCCATCATTGCCTTCTTACCCTTGGCATATTTTCGATCTCTTCTGGCTTTCCTTTCTTCTCGATCTTCAGAACTCAGATCAGGACATTCATAAGCATAATGACCTGGCTTATCACAATTATAGCAAACAGGATTGTTAGAAGTTCTTTTAGGAGGTGAATGCTTTCTGTTCCTGTCATGCTTGTCAATTGAGTTCCTGTCTTTCTTATCAGAATACTTTCTGTCTCTCTTTTCAGATGAGTTCCTATCTCTCCTGTTCTCATTAGAGATCTCATCCCTTCTTTCAGAAGAGTTTTGATCCCTTCTGTTCACAGAAGAGTCCCTGTTATTAGAACCCTTAGTTTCCTTATAGAATCTTTTGTACCTGCCATACATCTTGTTCAGTTTATCAAATCTTTTGATCATAAGGCTCATCTGATCTTTCAGACTTAGATCAGAACAATCTAGTTCATCTTTTATGCTTGAGTCCTTAGTCTTAGATGATCTAGACCCCTTTGAGGTAGAGGCTTTAAAGGCTATGTCCTTAGAGGCATCCTTATCCTTATGAATCACAGAAATATGATCTTCTTCATCTAACTCAAACTCATGTGCCTTAAGTGTTTGGAACATAGTTTCTGGTGGCCAAGAATCAATGTCTTGTGTGGTTTTAATGATCATCTTGAC
Source organism: Galeopsis tetrahit (assembly GCA_963675135.1). NCBI lineage: Eukaryota > Viridiplantae > Streptophyta > Magnoliopsida > Lamiales > Lamiaceae > Galeopsis > Galeopsis tetrahit. The sequence continues at coordinate 74,646,319 of OY776124.1, forward strand.
CATTTTCCACCTTTCATCCAAGGCTTTCAAGATTCTCAGGTTAACTTCTCTGTCAGTATAAGTCTTTCCTAATACATCAAGATCATTCATAATTTTGGTAAATCGAGTATCCAACTCATCAATTGATTCTCCTGGCTTCATCTTAAATGATTCAAACCTTTGGACAGCAGTGGATAACTTGCTTTCTTTGATCAGTGTTGTACCTTCACAAAGAATAGCCAGTTTGTCCCACATCTGTTTTGCAGTCTTACATTTTAGTACTTTACCAAGATACTCATTTGGTAAGGTATGTAAAATGTAGTTCTTGGCAAGACTGTCCAAATTGTTTTGTTTCATTTCTTCCGAAGTCAGTTCTGACCTTGGTTTAGGGACCAGTGCTCCAACTGGTTTTGATGGATCCAGAACAACAGTGTTTTCCACCATGATGACAATTGGTCCTTCAGTCACCACAGACACCATTAGATCATGGGTCGAGCTAAAGATGGCCTCCATCCTAAGCTTCCAGTAGTCATAATCTGCAATCTTGAACTTGGGCAGCTTGTTCACATTAGTGTCATCCATGTTTGATTAGACAAATAGGATCAGTAGTATAGCAGATAGATTTCAAGTATTCAGATAGTAACAAATATCAAGAAATAACAGCAAGATCAGTAAAATATCCCTCAAGATCTGTAAGGTTATCAAGAAACAGCAGTCCAATGAACTACTGCTCTGATACCACTTGTTGGTCCCAAAGTTGAGTTAAGATTGAGTAAGCTAAGAAAGTCTAGAGGGGAGGGGTGAATAGACTTTCAAAAATCTTTCAAAATATCAGAATATGCAATGCGGAATTTAGTCTTCTTATGTACTGTACTGTGCTTACTTAGCTCAGATCAGTACTTTCAGAATAATATGGGCCTTACTAGTTTATACTCAACTTTTATCTAGATCTTTATCTTTGTTAATTCTTAATGTTCTTGATTAAACACTTCAAACAAATAACAAACAGTAAAGTAAAGAACACAGAATTTTATAGTGGTTCGACAAATGTCTACATCCACTCTCACAACTCCAGTTGTGAAGTTTTATTACTCTTCTTGAGCTTCTTGTGGCTTAGAGTCCCAAGACTAAGACTTTGATCTTATCGATTATACCTCCAGGTATATCTTCGATCTACTAGTAATTCTACAAGTAACTAGCACACTTGTTTTACAAAATACAAACTTAAACTTGAAAAGTAAAACTTCTCTTTGAATAGCCTTTGATTCTTCTCTTCAATTCAGTGGCTCTTCTTGCTTTGATTTCCTTAACTCTGTGAGTTCTTGCTTGTAGACTTGCTCTTGAATTCTCTAAGATCAGTAATTGCTCAGTAGTCTTCAGCAGTAGGAGATCATACAGTATTTATAGAACTTAGTATGACAGTTAGCAGTTTGTGAACTAACTCTCAACTAACTCTAAACTGTTTTTGTAACTTCTTCTTGTAACCGACTTTGTAACTTCCTTCAACTTCCAAGTCAGCATCTCTTCAAATAAATCTTCAGTTATTCTTTAAATAAGCTTTCCAAACTTATTCTTCAATTTCACCAAATCAGCACAGTAACTTACTGTTCTGATTTTTACTCTTCGAATTTTACTCTGCTGATTTTTACTCTTCTGATTCAATCAGCACAGTAACTTAAAACCTTTCAAAACTTCTCCAGAATTCCTTCTAAGCTCTTCTTCAACTCTTCTTGAAGTCTTCTTAGTCTGAAGTAGTCCTCTGAGTCTTCTTTAGTCTTCTGATCTTCCTATAATCTATTCCTAATCTACTGTTCTGAACTTTTACATTGCTAAATACAATAGAATACAACTTTACATATATAAAACCTATCTATACATCAACTGAACTATATACAGATGAGTATATCTAAGTCCTACACTATAAGCTGTCTATTCAATACAAAACATCAGCTTAGTCCCTAACAGTTCATATATCAGATCAGTAAACACAATAAGATCAGTAACTCATAAGATCAGTAAACACTTAAGATCAGTAACTTACATATAAGATCAGTAAGCATATAAGATCAGTAAGTATATCGGATCAGTAACTCAGATTTCAAATATTTCATATAAAATTATTCTTAGTTTCCATACTCAGATCAGTAATCTTATTTCAAATGACTCAGTTAAGATCAGTAATTTTATTCTTAATATTACTACATAAGATCAGTAAACTTACTTCAGTTAGCATTAAGATCAGTAATCTCAATTTAAGTTTCTCATCAGATTAGTAAGCTTATATTCAGATGACTTAGTTAAGATGACTTAAAACCACATATATTACTAACTTTAAGTTGCTTTTGGCCATCAAAACATACTTTCATCAATTAGAACATTGTTTATAGGATTCATATCCCAACAATTTCCCCCTTTTTGATGAAGCCAAAACTACTTAAATGTTAATAAATCAGTAGTTAAGTATGTAGTCAATCATAACAGTTCATCAATTCAGAAATTCCAGATTCATATTCAAGTTAAATCAGATATTTCACATATTACACATACTCACAAAATATGAAATGATCACAAAATATAGAAATAAAGATTAAGGATAGAAATGTTATCTTCTGAGCTTGTCCTTCCTCTTCATTCTGCATCTTCAGATTCTGAATGCAACATACATTCTTGTTTTGATATCCATCATATGTTGATGGTCAGTGATTCCTTCTTCCTTAATGATCTCAGCAATAATGTTGTTGATCTCTTTGTAATCAGGTTCTCCACTTTCCAGTCTTGGAGGTTCCCAATTAGGTTCTTCAGGACACAAAATCTTTGTTCCAGCACGATTAGCAACCTGTGCTATGTCTTCCCAGAACTCTTGATCAATATTCAGCATGAATTCTTCAAAATCAATAAATTCTGCTTCCTTGCTCGAATGATCACCAAACTTCTTCACAATGAAGTTAGCAATCTGCCATTTCTTCTTTAAATTCTTCCAGTATTCCATATGCTCTGTCAAAACAATAAAATCCACAAAGTTTTCATCTTGAAAATCTTTGTCAAACTCTTTTCCTTCAGCTTTCTTTTGAGTATTCATCTTTCTCTTCAAGGCTGTAACTCGATTATCAAATCTTGTTTTCAAGAACTTGACATCCTTTTCTTTCTTCTTTTTCAAGTTTTCTTCTTCACTTGTAATGACAGCTTTCATTTTGCTTTTTGATCTCGTAATTCTTCCAGCTTCCTCTTCTTGTTGTTCTTCATCAGACAGGACTAACTTCCTCTTCTTCTGACTTGAACTCCCAGCAATATCAGGTCTTTTCTCAACAATTTCTTGACCTATCTGTTTTTGTTGCTTTCTTTGCTTCAGCTTTTCATTCAGAATAGCAATTTCAGCTTTTAATTCATCCTGACTCACAACCAACTGAGCTTGTTGTGACTGTGTTTGTTCCATCACTTCCCTTGTCCTATCTTCCCCATTTTTGGCTTCATCATGCCACTCTTTCAAGGAAGATATGTGTTGCTCCAACTTTTTATGCAACACTTGAGACAGGTTCTTTTCTTGTACTCTATGAAGATCAAAGATTTTGGACATTGTATGCTCCATCACCTTTTCATAAGAGTGTTCAGAAGTTAATTTATTCATTCTCTCAGTAGCTTCTTGGAACATCTTGACAGCATCTTCCAACTTTGCTTGAAGCTCTGCATTCTGCTTTTTCAACATCTCAAAGTCAGAATTATCAGATTCCTTCTCAACAGGACCTGTTCTGATCTGTTCTTGCACATCCTCAAGAACAATAGGATCAGCAGAGTGAATTGGAATGCTTTCCATCTCTTCAGCATCCAAAGCTTGATTTTCAACAACTTCTGTTTCCTCAATCACAACAGTGTTCTCAAACACCTCTGTTGCATTGTCAATATCTTCATCAATTTCCATTAAATCCTTCTCAGCAGCATTCTCAGCCTCATCAACACCTTTCTCTTCACTAAACAAATCTTCATCAGAGTTAGGAGTTGCAATCTTCTCCACAGTATACTTTATTCCTGTTAATCTTTCAACAAGAAGTACAACAGATTCTGGAGTGACTAACTCAAGAAAAGAGTTAACACCAGCTGCTTGCATCTGCTCTGCTTCCCAATCATCAAAAATTGAAGCACCTCCCATGCCTTCCATTATAGCCAAATTCTCCTTCAAAGTACTCCTCTTAAGATACACCCATGTGCCAATCCTAAGGAGTTTCTCAAACTCAACTGAGCTCTCATCTAATCCAGGAAATTGCTTCAACAAGGCTATCCTTAAATCTATCCTGATTCTATCCTCTTTATCACAGATAGTGTACTCCATCAAATCAGCAGGTTTAGGAGCAATAAACTCAGGTTCAGGGGATGATGAAATGTCAATTGGTTCAGTAGAAGGTTCAAATTCATGTTCAGTAGAGTGATCATGAATCTGTGTTGGGGATTGATGTGGTGAAGTTTGATGTTGAGGACTAGAAATGGGGGTAGGATCAAAGTTTGTGTTCTGAGGTGATGAATGGGGAGTGTTCTGAGTCTCAGATAAATAGTGATCTGATCTTCCAGAACATGAAGGTTGAGGGTTTTGGGTTTCAGTTTGGCGTGGTTCAGAGTTTGAAGGGGTAGGGGAGACAACAATCAATTTCCTCCTAACACTCCTTGACTTAGTCCTTTTATGCACAACAATTGGACTAGGAACACTAACCTCTTGCTCTTCTGAGCTTGATTGCACCACAGTTTCAACAAATCGAACTGTTGGTTCTGAGGCAGCTGTAGCAGACCTTCCTCTCCTTGGTCTAGTACTGCTCGGATCATGCCTTGCCTTCGACCTAACTTCAGGCTGATTGTCCTCAGATTGGTACATTGAAGCTCCAGACTCTTCTGCTTCAAGCTCTTGAGGTTGTTCCAAAGGGTTCTCTTGTTCAAACTGAACAGACTCCTTCTTCATCAAGAATTTCCCATGATGGAATTTCTTGGGATTACTCCAATATGGCTTTTTCACCAGCTGAGGCAACAAGAAACTCAGCTTGCTTCCAAACCCTAATTTCGATTTAATTGAAAATTCCATTGTATCTTCATCAAACAAAACTTTTTCTTTTTCAGTCAGCAGACTTTCCAAGAAGAATCCTTGCCAATCACCTTGAACTTTGTCGATGATTGCAGCCATAATTCTAATCTTGAAACTCGATAAGGCATCCTGGCTATGATGTTGCCCTAACAAGCATTTTCCAGCTATGTCCATAAAAAATTGAAGACCTGTAGGAAGAACATCCTTCTTCAGATTAGTCAATGTCTCTGTTTCAACACCTGACCACCTTCCTACACATTCCTTTTCCTCTCCAGCTTTGTAAGTTAAAATATCCACCGGGCCTTGCGGTAAATCCAACATTACTTCGAGGATGTCCCTAGTAATTGTGACCTTGTGCCCAGCAAGCATGGAGTGGACACCATTTTTATCACCTTGGAGTTGCAAATAAAATTCCACAGCTTCTGGTTCATAGACATTCATGGGAAATGATTCCAGAAATTTTCGTAGCCCACACTCTTCGCACATAGTCAGAATGGCTTGATTTTCAGCACTGTGTCGGCCATTGAAATACACAGCATTTTCCACAAAAATGCCCTTTTTGCGAATCCAGTAATTCGAATCGAATGTTCCTGCAACTTGGTTAGCTTCATTGATAATATTAATGGTTGCCATTTGAGAATTTTGAAGAAACCAGATTTTTCAGAAGTTATGAGATTAAGAGATTTCCAGAAATGAACTCGTAAGAACGAAGAAGATGAAGTGTGATCGTTTTTGTTAAATTCAAAACCAATCTAGGGCTAGGATTGAATTAGATTATCACAAAGAATGGTGGGGATTAAGTCTCGAAATTCGAGTTAAGCAATAACTGTTCACATTCTAGTAACATTCTTAATTTTTGGAGCCAACTTGTGTTTGATAAATACACCACAATTTTTAGGTTTAGAAATAGAGGAGTGTATTAATCTTCTCTATTAGTAATCTAAAAATATGAACAATTTTTGACTTAGAGTAATCTAAACCAAAAGACGGTTTTGATGCAAATCAGCACAGTAGTTTCCAAAACTATTTCACTTCATTTTCTTACAAGTATATAAAGAAAATATCACTTATCTGGATCAGCTGAGTACTGTGATCAGCTGAGTAACCTTTTTAGAAATCAGATCAGTAGATGAATCAGCACAGTAGATTTCAGATCAGTAGATGGGTCAGCACAGTAATCCTCGGATCAGTACCCAAATTTTCTGATTTCACCTTTTTGATATCAGCACAGTGATCCTCAGACCAGTACTGTGTCAGATCAGTAGATTTCTTGTAGACAGATTAGTTGTAAACAAGTCTTTCTGTAGACAGATTAGTCAGTAATCAGATTAGTTCTGTAGAATAACTGAATTGTAATCAGATCAGTACTGTAGACAAAGAAGCTTTGTAATCAGTACAGTTCTGTAGACAAGTCAATTTATTAATCAGAATATATCTGTAGACTACTATGGTCTGTAATCAGATCAGATTAGTAAACTGTTCAAATCTGTAATCAGATCAGTTCCCCCTTCAATGGAGAATTCATCTTCTGTGCCTGTTTCACCTTGGTAAAAGTGTTAGTTCATGAGATATAGGTGTAAAACAGTACAGATTAGTAACAATATGTTTAATTTAATGATCATATCAAGGTTTTTGCTAAAGTGACTTAGTGATCTGAGTCAACAAAAGGATCTTTAAGAAATCACAGATTCCCCCTTAATGTGTGTTCTCAGTGTCCCTCAGCTTTACCAGCTTCCTCATTGGGATTAAGGTCACTTTAGTAACCTTGTTACCTGTTTTAGTGATCTGACATAGGGTTGTCTCTTCTGACTTTTGAGTTTTGATGTACTGCCCTTAGTTTCTGCTTCATGTCCTTCTTGGTATAAGATCAGTACCTGAAATGTTAGCACAGTTCTATATACAAACAGAATCCATATCTATCAATCCTAAACTAATGCACAATTCTCTGAATCTCACTTCAGCCAGTGGTTTTGTAAAAATGTCAGCTCTTTGAATATCAGTATGAATCTTTTCCATTCTAATATTCTTCTTTTCAACATGATCCCTAATAAAATGATGCCTAATGTCAACATGTTTGCATCTAGTATGTAGAACAGGATTTTGAGTGATGGCAATGGCACTATTACTGTCACAATATATAGGTACATTAGATTCTACAACATTGTAGTCTCTGAGTTGTTGTATTAGCCAAAGAAGCTGACTACAACAACTACTTGCAGCCATATATTCTGCTTCAGTAGTAGAAGTTGCCACACTTGTTTGTTTCTTTGAAAACCATGAAATGAGCTTAGTTCCTAAGAATTGACATGAACCTGAAGTAGATTTTCTATCTATTTTGCAACCTCCAAAGTCCGAGTCTGAATAACCACTTAAAGATATATCATCATTTGCAGGATACCATAATCCTCGATTAATGGTCCCCTTTAGATATTTCAATATCCTTTTAGCAGCTTCCAGATGACTTTCCTTGGGGTTTGCTTGAAATCTTGCACATACTCCAACAGAAAAAGCAATAGCAGGTCTGCTGGCAGTTAGATAGAGTAGAGAGCCAATTAAAGCACGATAGTGAGGTTGGTCAGAAGACTTACCTCCTTCATCAGGATCCATTCTGTATGTAGGTTGCATGGGCACACCAACTGTCTTACAGGTTTTAATACCAAATTTATCTAGCAAATTCTTAGTGTACTTTGCTTGATTTATAAAGATACCTTCTGAAGTTTGTTTTACTTGAAGACCAAGAAAATATGTCATTTCTCCCATCATGGACATTTCAAATTTACTTTGCATGAGTGTAGAAAAGCTTTCACTCAAGTTTTTGTTGGGTGATCCAAAGATAATATCATCCACATAAATTTGAACAAGTAATATATCATTACCTTCTTGTCTTCTAAACAAAGTTCTATCAACTTTGCCTTTTGTAAAACCATTTTCAAGTAAGAATAGAGAAAGAGTATCATACCATGCTCTTGGGGCTTGTTTCAATCCATAGAGTGCTTTCTTTAACCTGTATACTTGGTGACTATTCACTTCAAAACCAGGTGGTTGTTCCACATAAACTTCTTCAGCAAGTATACCATTCAAAAATGCACTTTTCACATCCATTTGATACACAGTAAATTTCATATGTGCAGCATAAGCAAGGAACAATCTTATAGCTTCTAGTCTAGCTACAGGGGCAAAAGTTTCATCATAATCAATACCCTCAGCTTGAGAGTAGCCCTGAGCAACTAATCTAGCTTTGTTTCTAACTACAAGATCATTTTCATCCCTTTTGTTCTTGAAAATCCACTTAGTGCCTACAACATTATGATTACTAGGTCTATCAACAAGTTCCCAAACTTCATTTCTAGTGAACTGATTTAGTTCTTCCTGCATGGCTATAATCCAGTTACTATCACTCAAAGCTTCAATCACAGTTTTAGGCTCAATAGATGATAGAAAACAGCACCAGCAAAATAAAGACTTACTAGGTTCTTCCTTTGAATCAAACAATTGTTTTCTAGTTTTAACACCTATACTAGAATCACCTAGAATCAGATCAGTAGAATGGGCAGACTTCCATGTCCTTCTATTCTTAACAGAAATGCTATCATCATTTACATCATGCAAATTATCATGTAGATCAGTATCATTTATATCAGCAGATTTGTTCACAGGAGAGCAGTCATTCAATTCTTGTATTTCCGAAGTTTTAGATGACTCACCTTTGTCTTTTACCTTTTCTTTATCAGAATCTTGATCTAGAACATTCAGGAAAGGATTATATGCTTGTACAGATTCATATATTCCTGAATCATCATCTTCATTGTTGATTTGAAGCTGTAGTTTGTCAATGTTCTTACTGAGCTGATGATCAGCAGAGTCCTGCACATTCTCATCAAAGACAACATGGGGTGTTTCTTCCACACATAGGGTAGAGTAATTAAACACTCTAAATGCTTTGCTTACAGAAGAGTATCCTAAGAATATCCCTTCATCAGCTTTTGCATCAAAAGCATTTAATTTACTTTTGCCATTGTTATGTATGAAACACTTACATCCAAAGATATGAAAATAAGAAACTCTTGGTTTTCTGCCTTTCCATACCTCATAAGGTGTTTTACCATGCACCTTATTAAGAGCACTTCGATTTTGGGAGTGGCAAGCTGTGTTAATAGCTTCTGCCCAAAATTTCTGAGGTGTGTTGAATTCTGCAATCATGGCTCTGCAAGCTTCTTTTAGTGTTCTGTTTCTCCTTTCTGCAACACCATTTTGTTGAGGGGTTCTGGCTGCACTTGTCAAATGTTGTATGCCAGACTTAGAACAGTAGTCAGAAATGTAACAATTAATAAATTCAGTCCCCTTGTCACTCCTAATCTTGACAATGGGATGACCTTTTTCAACCTGCAACCTCTTCAATAGATCTGGAAGTAGTGTTTGTGTATCACTCTTTTTGTGTAGAAAGACTACCCAAGTAAACTTAGAATAATCATCTACAACAACTAGAGTATACCTTCTTCCATTCAATGTAGGAGGATTGATAGGACCATGAAGATCCATATGCAAGAGTTCCAAGACTCTGCTTGTTGAAAGAGTTGGAATGGACTTAAATGAAACCTTTACCTGTTTACCTTTTTGACAGGAATCACATACTTGTGATTTGGAATAGATTTCATTAGAAATGCCCTCAACAAGATGTTCTCTAGCAATCTTGTTGATTATCTTAAAGTTCAGATGGCAGAGGCGTTTATGCCAGAGCCAACTGTTTTCTTTAGGACTCTTAGTAATAAGACAAGCATTCTTAGGACAGCTATTCCAATTCACAATGTATACACTTCCTTGTCTTGTGCCAACAAGTAGAACATTGTGAGTCCTTTTATCTATTATTTCACATCTTCTGGTTTTGAACTGAACCTTGTATCCCCTGTCACAGAATTGAGATACAGATAACAAATTATACTTCAAACCTTCAACATAGGAGACATCTTGGATTTCAACATCTCCATTCTTGATGAATCCAAATCCTTTTGTGATTGTTATTGAGCTATCACCAAAGATGACTTTTGGTCCTTCCTTCTCATGATAGTCAGTAAGTAAGGCCTTGGTACCAGTCATGTGGTGTGAGCACCCACTGTCTATGTACCAGGTCTCACCAACTGAACCACCTTTCTTGCATAGGTCCAGTCGATCCTGCAAAGTAGTGATCTTAATAACTTAGGTACCCTTGTTTATTGGGGTCCTTGGGGGTTAGTAGTGAGAGGTACCCAAATGAACATTGAGGATTTGAATAAGTGGGACCTCTTCAGTTTTCTTCCAAATTTATCACAGAACAGTACTTTATTAACCAGTTCAGAATTATCAGCAGACTTAGGATCTATTTTTCTGAGATAGCCTTTCCTTGGTTCTATCCCTTTTTCAGTAAGATCAGTATGTCTGTAATAGTTTGAAAATGGTCTAAAAGCATGTGGACCATAAGGCTTATAAATTTGCTTTGGTCTTTTCTCTCCATAGATATCATAGGATAAAGGAGGAGGATAAAGAACAGGTTTGTTATGATAATGAGGCACAAATCTCCTAGGTTTAGTTGAATACAGCTGAGACTGCCTTATAAAAGGAGGTCTAGGTTGTTCCCAACTTGCCTGTGCTTGTCTTGACCTACTGTTCTGAGTTTGTCTCTTCTGATTCCAGAACTGATCTGATCTGGTCAGAGGAGTATAACTCTTCTGGTATGGTCTAGATTGTACTGGTCTTAATACATTCTTCATTTTACCATTCTTGGTAGTAGGAGGGATGTATTTAGACTGTACTTTGAGTTTTGGATCATCATCATAAGTCATAGGTTCTTTTCCTTTATCTAGTTGCAAAGAACTTGTACTAGCTCCATTAGTGTTCTTAAATTCTGAAGTAGATGGACTAGGCAGATCAGTACCTATTCCTCTTTTATCATTTGGAGCTCTATATTTGTCTAAGATTGTTTGATTAATCTTAGTAGAGTTAATCATCCCAGATAGCTTTCGATCTAGGCTCACTACTTCAGATTCTAAGAATCTATTGCGCTCTTCAAGTTTTTCACATTTAATCTTTAAGTCATTGAATTCATTAGTCTCTTTGGCTTGAGTTTTAAGCATACCCTGATATAGTTTGTCAATGGATGCATACTTTTCTTGGAGTTTGGACAACTCTTCTGATAGTCTTGCATTTATGACAGCTATATTAGGATCTACTTTTGACTGAGCTTCTTTTAGCTTAATGATTTCTTGCTTTAAAGATATATTCTCATCACTAATTTCAATGAATGCTTTGTTAGCTTGTAGAAGGTCTTCTTCAATCACTCCTTGGGAATGATGAAGACTACTTCCTACACTGCTAACAGCAGCATCACTTTCATCAGTGTCAGAATTGTCACAAGATTGAAATGAGTTAACAGAAGATACCTCATCATTTATTTTGGCCATCATTACCAGTCCATCATCTGCTATGAAGGCTTCATCTTCATTGCTAGAGGGGTAGTCAGATGAAGACGATGGTAACTCTTCTGATTCCGAATCAGAGTCATTGTAGGCCATCATTGCCTTCTTACCCTTGGCATATTTTCGATCTCTTCTGGCTTTCCTTTCTTCTCGATCTTCAGAACTCAGATCAGGACATTCATAAGCATAATGACCTGGCTTATCACAATTATAGCAAACAGGATTGTTAGAAGTTCTTTTAGGAGGTGAATGCTTTCTGTTCCTGTCATGCTTGTCAATTGAGTTCCTGTCTTTCTTATCAGAATACTTTCTGTCTCTCTTTTCAGATGAGTTCCTATCTCTCCTGTTCTCATTAGAGATCTCATCCCTTCTTTCAGAAGAGTTTTGATCCCTTCTGTTCACAGAAGAGTCCCTGTTATTAGAACCCTTAGTTTCCTTATAGAATCTTTTGTACCTGCCATACATCTTGTTCAGTTTATCAAATCTTTTGATCATAAGGCTCATCTGATCTTTCAGACTTAGATCAGAACAATCTAGTTCATCTTTTATGCTTGAGTCCTTAGTCTTAGATGATCTAGACCCCTTTGAGGTAGAGGCTTTAAAGGCTATGTCCTTAGAGGCATCCTTATCCTTATGAATCACAGAAATATGATCTTCTTCATCTAACTCAAACTCATGTGCCTTAAGTGTTTGGAACATAGTTTCTGGTGGCCAAGAATCAATGTCTTGTGTGGTTTTAATGATCATCTTGACCATTTTCCACCTTTCATCCAAGGCTTTCAAGATTCTCAGGTTAACTTCTCTGTCAGTATAAGTCTTTCCTAATACATCAAGATCATTCATAATTTTGGTAAATCGAGTATCCAACTCATCAATTGATTCTCCTGGCTTCATCTTAAATGATTCAAACCTTTGGACAGCAGTGGATAACTTGCTTTCTTTGATCAGTGTTGTACCTTCACAAAGAATAGCCAGTTTGTCCCACATCTGTTTTGCAGTCTTACATTTTAGTACTTTACCAAGATACTCATTTGGTAAGGTATGTAAAATGTAGTTCTTGGCAAGACTGTCCAAATTGTTTTGTTTCATTTCTTCCGAAGTCAGTTCTGACCTTGGTTTAGGGACCAGTGCTCCAACTGGTTTTGATGGATCCAGAACAACAGTGTTTTCCACCATGATGACAATTGGTCCTTCAGTCACCACAGACACCATTAGATCATGGGTCGAGCTAAAGATGGCCTCCATCCTAAGCTTCCAGTAGTCATAATCTGCAATCTTGAACTTGGGCAGCTTGTTCACATTAGTGTCATCCATGTTTGATTAGACAAATAGGATCAGTAGTATAGCAGATAGATTTCAAGTATTCAGATAGTAACAAATATCAAGAAATAACAGCAAGATCAGTAAAATATCCCTCAAGATCTGTAAGGTTATCAAGAAACAGCAGTCCAATGAACTACTGCTCTGATACCACTTGTTGGTCCCAAAGTTGAGTTAAGATTGAGTAAGCTAAGAAAGTCTAGAGGGGAGGGGTGAATAGACTTTCAAAAATCTTTCAAAATATCAGAATATGCAATGCGGAATTTAGTCTTCTTATGTACTGTACTGTGCTTACTTAGCTCAGATCAGTACTTTCAGAATAATATGGGCCTTACTAGTTTATACTCAACTTTTATCTAGATCTTTATCTTTGTTAATTCTTAATGTTCTTGATTAAACACTTCAAACAAATAACAAACAGTAAAGTAAAGAACACAGAATTTTATAGTGGTTCGACAAATGTCTACATCCACTCTCACAACTCCAGTTGTGAAGTTTTATTACTCTTCTTGAGCTTCTTGTGGCTTAGAGTCCCAAGACTAAGACTTTGATCTTATCGATTATACCTCCAGGTATATCTTCGATCTACTAGTAATTCTACAAGTAACTAGCACACTTGTTTTACAAAATACAAACTTAAACTTGAAAAGTAAAACTTCTCTTTGAATAGCCTTTGATTCTTCTCTTCAATTCAGTGGCTCTTCTTGCTTTGATTTCCTTAACTCTGTGAGTTCTTGCTTGTAGACTTGCTCTTGAATTCTCTAAGATCAGTAATTGCTCAGTAGTCTTCAGCAGTAGGAGATCATACAGTATTTATAGAACTTAGTATGACAGTTAGCAGTTTGTGAACTAACTCTCAACTAACTCTAAACTGTTTTTGTAACTTCTTCTTGTAACCGACTTTGTAACTTCCTTCAACTTCCAAGTCAGCATCTCTTCAAATAAATCTTCAGTTATTCTTTAAATAAGCTTTCCAAACTTATTCTTCAATTTCACCAAATCAGCACAGTAACTTACTGTTCTGATTTTTACTCTTCGAATTTTACTCTGCTGATTTTTACTCTTCTGATTCAATCAGCACAGTAACTTAAAACCTTTCAAAACTTCTCCAGAATTCCTTCTAAGCTCTTCTTCAACTCTTCTTGAAGTCTTCTTAGTCTGAAGTAGTCCTCTGAGTCTTCTTTAGTCTTCTGATCTTCCTATAATCTATTCCTAATCTACTGTTCTGAACTTTTACATTGCTAAATACAATAGAATACAACTTTACATATATAAAACCTATCTATACATCAACTGAACTATATACAGATGAGTATATCTAAGTCCTACACTATAAGCTGTCTATTCAATACAAAACATCAGCTTAGTCCCTAACAGTTCATATATCAGATCAGTAAACACAATAAGATCAGTAACTCATAAGATCAGTAAACAACTAAGATCAATAAACACTTAAGATCAGTAACTTACATATAAGATCAGTAAGTATATCGGATCAGTAACTCAGATTTCAAATATTTCATATAAAATTATTCTTAGTTTCCATACTCAGATCAGTAATCTTATTTCAAATGACTCAGTTAAGATCAGTAATTTTATTCTTAATATTACTACATAAGATCAGTAAACTTACTTCAGTTAGCATTAAGATCAGTAATCTCAATTTAAGTTTCTCATCAGATTAGTAAGCTTATATTCAGATGACTTAGTTAAGATGACTTAGAACCACATATATTACTAACTTTAAGTTGCTTTTGGCCATCAAAACATACTTTCATCAATTAGAACATTGTTTATAGGATTCATATCCCAACAAAAAGTAATGACATTTTGTGTAAATATGTAAATTTTGTGAGAGTTGGGTTTATGAAAAAGTTTCTTTTTTAGAAAGTGCAAACAATTGTGGAACGGACGAATAAGGAAAGAGTGCAAACAATTGTGGAACAGGGTGAGTAACATTTTTTGTAATCTTGTATTGCACTTTTCAATAATAATTGTGTTTTTTCAGTTATATCGTGCTACATTTTTAAACAAATATTGTGTTATACTTTACACATACAGTGATTAGAATTTTGCATTAATATTATGTTGCACTTTTCAGTAATATTGTGTTACACTTTTTAGTAATATTATGTTGTATCATTCAGCAATATTATACTTTTTAATTGTATTATGTTGCACTATTCAATTATATGATGTTATACTTTTTAGAAATATTGTGTTTCATTTTTCAATTATATTGAATAACACTTTTTAGTAATATTGTATTGCATTTTAATAAATAATTCGGTTAGACTCCATCCAATAACAGTCCATTAGGCTCCATTTGGATGGAGGGATTTGATCTATGGATTTCAAATCCACCATTCAAATTCACTTTACTTGTTTGGATTAAAAAGTAAATGAATGGATTTAAAATCCTTAGCATATTTTTTTAGTTAAAATTGAAAAAATTTTAAATACTCATTAAAATTATGTCATTTGAAATTATCTATTTTTAATGATTTCACAGATTTATAACACACATTAAAAAAGTTCAACCAATAAATATTACTTTTTAAAATTAAACTACTTTAAACTCAAATTAATGAACATAAAAAAATCATATCGAATTGAGAGAGACATAGGGTGGGAGATGAAATGCAGAGTTGAAGGAAAGAAGAGATAACAACTGAACATATTACCCTAAAAAAAAAAAAACAAAAAAAAAAAACAACTGAACATATTGAGGAGAGCAGGGCAAGAAGGTTCGGACAGGACTGGCTGATAAGTTTTTTTTTTTTTTTTTTTTCTAAGGATCCTATTGACGTTGAGTGAATGAGATCACATGTTTCAATTTTTGCTCGTATTCTACATTTTATTTCATTATATAAATGATTAATATGTATCATATTACGGAGTAAAAATTAATCAACATTCTATAATATTGAAGGCGACGCGTATTAAAAATTCAATGCGTTAAATATCAATAAAACAAGAAAGTGCAACAGGATAATGAACCAAACTTTGAGTGGTGTATTTTTGAAGGCTGAACATTAAATTTAATGAGCGGTCATACTGCCAAAATAACTAATACTCCCTCCGTCCCGTGATTACTTGCACACTTTTTTTATTGGGACGTCCCAAAATTATTTGAACACTCTTAATATGGAAATACCCCACAAAATTAATAACCTCACAACATCATTTTATTTTCAAATTTGTCACTCATTTTTTCCATACATTTCACTTTACACATCATCAAAGGTAAAGTCTATGTGCACTTTTCAGTTTACTGACTTACACTTTTTGATAAATGGTGTTGCACTTTTCAATTATTACTAAAAATATTATTATACAATTTAATAATTGAAAAGTGTAATACCATTTACCAAAAAGTGTAAGTCAGTAAACTGAAAAGTGCAACATGGACTAGGGTGCACAACATGCACTCGAGTCCATAGCAGACCAACCCGAAATCATCAAATTCACTTTACACATCATCAAATTACCTATAATACCCCTCCTTTATCTTACATCAACAACCACTAAATTCACTTTTCTTAAACAACGTACCGGTCAAACCGTGCAAGTAATCCCGGGACGGAGGGAGTATATTCTTTCTTTAATTTGAACATCGTTAATTTTCTAGAAATGTAATTACAAATTATGACAAGATTTATGATCTTATATATGAATCGAGAATCAATCTAACACCATTTGAATCTTAAAAACATAAACATATAAGATTTTAAAACATATAAGATTTAATTCATATTAAAGAGCTTATAAATTATCAGGGGAGAAAAAGGTGGTTTGTACTTGCTTTTACAAACACAGAGAATAATAAATTGCTATCAACAACACCCTTTTTAACGAACTAAAAAAAAGAAAGATAAATAAATATATAAGTCACATAAACCAAATTAAAGAATAAAAAATGAAAATAGAGATCGCCATTGAACTGTCCTTGATTAGGAAATTATAGCTGTAACTGATGTAGATATTGTTCTAATTCCAAGCAATAATAATGGACCATAAAAAAAGATATTGTAGTTTGGGATTAATATACCATTCTCAACACACATTAGATATTTTCTATAGGATACATTGGTACTAGTTTGGTACTAATAATGACTATTCTTTGTCGTGGATAGTTAGTGTTGTAAATGACTCGAGTGATATAGTTCAAACTTGTTTGAAATATTGTTAAAACTTTGAAATTATTATTTGAGTTTGTTCGATAATTAAACGAGTTGAGCTCGAACTAGTTTGACATTTTTTTTTTACTTATCGAGTTTGAGCCGAGCTTTAGACCGTCGAATCGAGATCAAACGAGCTTTTACTAAACAATCTTGAATCGAGTATCGAATAGTTTGATTTGAGTTGCATCAATATTAATTATTTATTAAATATAATAATAAATTGAAAAACTACAACAATATAATATATATGTATATATTAATACTAATCATTTTATTATAAAGTGATACCTACTAATCAATTGTATCCATTGAATTGTTTTATATAAGACAAAGTACTGGAAATGGTCACTAAACTTAGTAGTAATTGATTTGGATTTCATATAGTATATAAAACTCTTGTGTGATCTGTCATTCACTAGTGGTAGGAATTTGGCTAAATTAGGGTTAGCAAGAATTGGTGTGGACAATCCAATCCCATAAAATAACCAAATTTATCTTACTTTTGTAGTGTTCCTCCTACTTTCCAGCTATAAAACTTCTGTAGACTTTCAACCTTTTACTTCATGTACTTTTTGTACACCAACTGCCACAAATAAATTCTACATGCCAACAAATAGTTATACATGCAATGAATTTAATGAAACAAACAAAAAAAAGTTCAAAATTAAATGAATTTAATCAAAACTAAAATAAATAGCTAAAGAGACTATCTGTAAGTTCATCTCACACGTGATATATAAAAATTCATCCATTGATCGAAGAGAAAATTGCAAATTGGGATAATGTGGTATATATATTTAATTTTGATTGATCTAACCTTTTGAGGTTACACTCACACTTAAAATTAGATTGATGTTTAACTAATGATTTTTAAAAAAATTATATAAGGAAAGAAATTGTGAAATGCGTTGTACTTCAATAAATCATTTATGGAGTATAATATTTTTTCTCTCACTTATAGCAAAAGCAAAACACATAAAAGGACGAATTTAATCGTGGATAAAATAATCTTTTCGTTTAAATATTTCTTTAATTAGTTTTGTTGTAAATACTATTAATTGATCCGACAAAATAATACTACAACCATCCAAGATTACTTGTACTTGTATATAAATTAAAGAAAAAAAGGTAAGGTGTGAATTCAAATAAAGAATATGTATTTTAAGTGATTCATTGAACAAAAAAGGTGTGAAGTCAAACAAAAAAGAGATGTTTAATTTAAGTTAGGGATAACAATTTCAACCTATGTTGTTACGCTCTAATTGGCTAATCTGTATTGTTTAGATCGTCTCACCCCTTGCTCTGTTGTGGGGGCGGGACAAGTCTGAATATCACTCCGCCTCATTTTTACATGAAACTGTCTCACGCGTGATTAACATAGGTGTTCCATGTTCTTGTGATTGATATGTCGTAAGATTAACAAAGTGACAACGTAGTTTGGTGCATTTGTTAGGGGGTTGATTTGATTAGAACCTATTGTTAAGATCATTATTGATAATAATTTGTAGAAGTTTCTTTGATTAGAAGCTAATGTTATGATCATTATATATTTGTTTCACAATTATTTGCACAAAAGAACAATACAATTCTAAAAATTATTCTCTCAATTCTATAATTTTATTTAAATAAATAATTTTGATTAACATATTTTTATATTTATAATACATACTCTTCCATCCATAAAATGTAGTCTTAGATCTTATTTGTCTCTCCACAAAATCTAGTCTCATACCTTTTATGAAAACGATCATTATATTCTCACATTTCAACCATCACTAAATTATTTAAATTGTCATTCAACTTTACTTATAAAAAATTAATTTATTCACAATGAATACTATAATACCATTACTTAATCTATATTTTTTCTTAAAATATGTGTCTATTTCAATGAGACTACATTTTATGGACGAATGGAGTATTAAATTTGAAAATTATGTATTAAAATTAAAATATTCATTATAATTTGGGTTGGTCTGCTATGGACTCGAGTGCATGTTGTGCACCCTAGTCCATGTTGCATTTTTTGGTAAATGGTGTTGCACTTTTCAATTATTAAACTGTATAATAATATTTTTAGTAATAATTAAAAAGTGCAACACCATTTACCAAAAAGTGTAAGTCAGTAAACTGAAAATTACACATGGACTAGGGTGCACAATATGCACTCGAGTGCATAATAGACTTTACCTTGTAATTTATACTAACATGTTGATGAACTAACAAATTAAATATCATTGAACTTAAATTTATTATGACAAGGCTTATTAAACGAGCTTGAATAATTTGTGAAGTGCATTACATCCATAGTCTCGTATATAAGCATATATCTATTTTAGCATCATGTTTCTTACCTGCGGTCGTACCATATAAATATTAAATATTGTGTCAAAATAATAGCATTTCCCCCGTTTCACAAAAATATACGGAGTATATATTTATCATATTTAAATGTTTCATATCAATTTGTACACTTCATAAAAAAAATTATAGTTCTCGCCCTTAAAATGTACATATATTTACTCATATATTATTATTTTTTCACACTCAATTTATTTTTTATTTTACTTTATTCATAAAATTTTACAAAATTACTCCTTAAAACATCACTTATTACACATTTTTTAAAATGTGTGTCATCTCAATGGTTCAAATTTCCTTAGGACGAAGGGAGAGTATTTTATTTGGGCACTTGAATCGAAAATTGATAAAACAAATAGTAGTACTATTAAGAATGAATTATTTAGGTTTTGGGTTAAGACGCAACACAATTATTTAAACATATAAGTCTCCCAATTATTTGAACTCCAGCTTTGCTGGCTGGGCCTGCTTATGACACCCACCTTTCTCTCTATCATTAAAAAACTTTGGTAATTGATTTCATAATGTGTCTTGTAGTGAAGTAGGTAGGTAGTTGTGTGAAAGCTACATCAACGGAGATCCTAAATTTTGTTTCATCACACTAGCAACAACATGGGACTCCAATATATAATATTGCTACCTCCTCCATTCCTTTTTTTTTTCACCATATTTATTATTCCATGTTCCATGTATATTGTTTTTTTTTTTTTTTTAGGAGTTTTGTTTATTTACGAGATAAAATAAGTGTGATTGATCGAGTATATTTTAAAAAAAAAAAAACAGTCACACTTTATATGAACAGAAGAGTATTATATACTTCATATTTAAGTTGATTTTTCCAACACAATTAACTTTATACTTCCTTTCGTGTCACTATATATTATGATGTGATTAAAAGAGAAAAAATAACAGTTGAATAATAATAAATGCAATACAAGTGTTATGATTAAGAGAAAAATAATATGTTAAAAAATAGATCAATGAAAAATTTATTGAAAAAAAGAAGTGAGAAAGTTATAGTGAAACTGAGAGAATTATTACGGAGTATTAATTATTCGAGCTAGGATGAAACTCTAAACTTGAAAAACTGCCAGTTTTGATTTTTCACACGGATTTAAAAATTATTTATTATTAATAATTATTCGTATAAAATATGACTAATATATTTTTTACAAGTTATTAATAAATTATTTATGATCATAATATACTATTCAACAGTACTCTTATAGTTTGCAAAAATTATGTAATAATATCTCTAGAAAAATTAAAAAAAAAAACAGCTATTTTAATTTATTTATTTTCTCTAAATCGACAGTTGAAATGGAACGAATTAAGTATAATTATAATGGCATTATATTTTACTATATATGTGTCATATTGTCGTGTGCATGTGATATTGTTATTTCGTGTAGGAAATAAATATAAATAAACAAAATGTGATAATATAATATCTTAAATTTGTGGAGTTTGGGGATGTTAATATATTATAATTAGAAATCATATATTAATTTCATGATTTGTAGTACAACACGCAATACATCATTTTTGTAAGCTTATGACCAATAATGCACCTTCACTATAAAAAAAAACTGGTTGTTTTAACTTTATGCCAACACTTTGCATGATCACATCTTTCACAATAATTGTAAACAAATATCCCTTTTGCTTTGCAAACTCAAACTCAAATTCTTTCAAGTTTCTTAGCTTTAAAAATTCATCTTATCCACTTCCCATGTGCAAGATTCTGAAGTTTCAAATCAAACACAAATATTAATTTGATGAGTCATGATATGATTGATTTACCTTAACAATGCTATTTTGATTTTCCCTTTTTTGAAGTCCAGACTTCCGAGGTAATAAAAAGTGTTGGTAAAATATTTTCCATAAAAAATACTCCCTCTATCCCGATAAAAGCTATCGAGAGAGCTTTAGGTACGGAGGTTAAAAAATATGATAGAATAAGCAATGTATTAGAAATGATGTGATTGAAAGAGAATAATATAATTAAAAAATGTGAGAGGAGTAATTTGCTAAAAAGGAAACGAGTATGAAAAAATTATGTCTCATCTAAAAGTCAAAATTTGTAGAGAGTTATGAAACTAATTCTTGTATATTACTCCCTCCGTCCGCCTATAAGTTTCCCATTTTACTATTTTTGTCCGTCCGCCTATAACCTTCCCATATCTTTTTTGGTAAGTACTTTTTCTTACACTTAACTTTATATCTTACTTTTTCTCTCTATCTCTCTCCTCTCTCAATCACATCACTTGTACTATATGTATTATTTAATCACTTTTCTTAATCTTTGTGCCAAAAAGTAACGTGAAACTTATAGGCGGACGGATGGAGTAATTTCTAATACCCCTCACTCGTGGGCCGGATTATTACCTCTTACCCTTTGGGGAGGAGGGCCATCTAGTGTATAATTTAAATGGGTGGAGTTGCTTCCAGCAGGAATTGAACCTAGATCGTTTGCCTGTAGGCTCTGATACCATGAAAGAATTTCGTCTCATATCTAAAAGTTTGAACTTATAGAGAGGTAGACTTTCATTGGGATGGAGAGAGGATGTACTTCCATCTTCCTATTTTTTATGCAACATTTACTATTTATACAAAATTTAATGTGAGAATTATTTATTAGTATTAAATAAAATAAAAGGTATACTTGTTTTTTTAGGTAATAAGGTAGAGTAATATTAAATAAAAAATTTAAATAATAAAGTAATAACATTTAATGTAATTTAATATTAAGATATTTGAGGAATTTATGTTAAAATGAAAAAAAAATATTATCAAATTATAAAATGATGCATTTAATTTAGGACGGATATTTTGTGCAAATAATGCATAAGAAGTGAGATAGAGAGTTTCTACTTTCTTGGACGTGGATCCCCTCTTCATTTCAATTTCTTGTAAATTTATGACAACATAAGAGCATCTCCAATGGAAGGAAGGAATTTGGAAGTTTAAATTTGACACGTATATGCCAAATGTGTGCCACCTCAACAATTTCATACCCCTTCCTTTAAAACACTCTTTGTTCCCAATGCTTCCTTCCCCAAAAATAATTATTCATGTCCCACTATCAAATTATATTTATTTTCATCATCTTTATTTATCATTTATTTGATTTATAATTTTACTTCTTCAATTAAATATTACATTTGTTTTCAATAAATAATAATAATTAAATATTACATTTGTTTTCAAAAAAAAAAAAAATTAAATATTACATTTAAATATTAAATATAATATTTAAATTGCCCCTTTTTTTTTGTTGCAAAAAAATAATAATTACAATTGTAACGATTTTGAGTTTAAAAAAAAAAGAGTGCTTATACTGAAAATTTTAAAATATTTTACAACAGTCTAAAATAAATTAATTTTAAAAAATAGTTGAAGGCTCAAAACACCAACCTCACGCGCAAGTGGTGTTCACCCAACAAAAAATTAACCTATTTCTTTGGGAGTGATGCTCACACTCTCTTTCCCCACTCTCACTTCTCTTTCCAAAAAATTACCCTTCCCAGGAAGCACTGCCCCTTCCTCATTTCTCCTTCCTTTGCCAACTCATCAAAGTCTACAATCATACCTTCCTCATTTTTCAGGAAGGGGTATGACTCCACATGGGATTCCCTCCTTCCATTGGAGATGCTCTAAGTTCTACTCCCTCTATCCCAACTTAACTTTCATACTTATTGTTCACTCCCTTTTAAAAAAATATTATAATAAATAGAATTTTAAAATATAATTTTATAAAAAAATAAATAAGTGAGTTGACTTGTGTGTATGTATCATAAAAATAATGACATTAAATATAATATTTTAGATATTTTATGAATATAGTTTCTAAAAGATCGAAAAAGTAGGTGTGAAAGTTTCTTTGAGACGGAGGGAGTACATTTTTGTATTTCTACTCATTATTTTATTTTGCGTCTGTGTTCTTTCAAAATTTATAAGAAATTTAACAAAAGAAATGAAAATTCAAATCCGAATTTTATTCTTATATGGTTGGTGGGTGTGGATATGGTGTCATCATGTGCAATTTTGGAGGTACTGTACAGCCTGTACTAGTGTACACTTTTTTCTACCGAGGGTTTTTCTGTCCTTTCTCTTTCACAACTTTTTTTTTTTTTTTTTGGCTTTTTCACATCTTTATTAAATGGGTCATTTTTTTACTACCGTAAGAATAGTTGTTCATATTCTGAACATCATAGATTCATAAATCATAATGCTGTGTAATGAATCTACTATTTAATATTTTAATCTTTAGGTTGTGTTTGTTTGGGTGGATTTGGGTTTATGGATTTCAAATCCATAGCTCAAATTCATTCTACATGTTTGGATTATGAATGGATTTCAAATACTTAGATTTGTGTCCACACACTTTTTAATTAAAATTGAGTGAGATTTCAAATCCTCACTAAAACCATGTCATTTGAAATCCATCCATTTTTAAATCCTTTCATTTGAAATACCTCCTCAAATCAAATTCCTCCATCCAAACACAACCTTAATGAATTTTATTTATATTTTTTTTCAATTATAAATATTTTAAATAAGAATATTACAATTTTATTATTTTTTCAAATATTCAAATTCAATACGTTAGCACCACCATACTAATCTTGAGAAGGCAAATAAATTAGAGTAAGTAGACGAATTAAGTGTTATGGGTCTTCTGGCATCATATGATTATGATATCAATTTTATGATAATTGACTCTCAATTATGACAAGGAACAGTAACTAATGATTGTATTAAACTAATTATAAAGGGAAGTGGCAACGTGATTTTTTATAAGCAAAACATACCATGTTTTAAACATGAAAATATATTTAATTAAAATAATTTTTAAAAGTTTATAGATTGCAAGTATAAATTTGAGTTCGTTCAAAAATTTGTGAATTGCAAACAACTAATCATTGATATGTGTTACCACAATGTCAAAATATATTATTATAAAAGTAAATGTGTTACAGTTAATTAATTAAAATTTTACACCTTTCAATGTTCTTTAAATCTGATTTTCTTTCATGTTTTATATGTTTATTTTCATCTCTTTTACCTGTGGTATTTTATTGACGTTCATTAATGACATTTGTTCATACAATACATATTTTCTTACAATAACACATTTGTTCATGTACTAACACTACAATATTTTTCCTCATAGATAAAGGACATTATCATTAGTTATCTATGCAATTAAACTCATGTGTTACTGAGATTTTTAGTTGTGTTGCTTTAAAATGTCACTAAAGGACAAATTTTATTATATATGCAAGCTTTTTTTCACGAGATATTACAGTGATGAGTAGATAACAAAGCTCCAATACTACTACTCCATCAAAACGACAAAGACTTGACAACTTTGAAAGAATAATTAGGGAAGGTATCTTTGTGCACTCAAATTCATATGTAACAATGTTAAATATGGATTCAAAATTACTAAACAGTGATACTTTGTATTTTAAACAGTAAAATTTTATATTGACAAATTAAAATAGCTTTAAGTAATATTTGTAGTCATAAATTTGAGTCATTTGAAAGTAATAAACTGGGATTAAACTTTTTTTTTTTAAGTTATATTTTGTATGTTAAACATTGATATGATATTGAGGTGACATACAAATAGACTAATTAATTAATGAGATTTGCTATGGTGGTGGTTGGTTGATGCATGGTGTGAATAGGGAGGGATGTGACCTGACCTAAGTCCAATATATATGGACCCCAAATGCAATTTAATCATTACAAACCAACACTAATACTTAATACCTTTCAAAAACAAAAAACACTAATACTTAATATAAATTTTAATTGTTGCTCGACCATTATATTTATAACATGAGTTATACTATAATTAATTTGAAAGAGATTAATTATAATATTCACAGTTCACACCATGAGCTAGCTGTTTTGACCTTAAATAATTTAATTTAAAGTCTACATAAAATACACTAATAAATAAATAAATAATTGAAATTAATATAATTTAAAATCTTCGTAATTATGTGGTTACACTTACACATGTGTAGTTTAGATGAAGATTTGGTACCTAGGAGTATATTCTAAGATTTCACATGCAACCACCCCACCGACCAAATTAATTAAATATACACGAAGTTCTGTCTTGACTATACATATAGTCCTCCATCTTTCTCGAAATATATATATTCTCTCGAAAATAAAATAAAAAATCATGTTTGTTTCTTCTCTTTATTTATCCAGTTCTCCTATATATAATCATTCTTCCTTTTAAGTCTCTAATGAACACAAGTGCATAACCATTAATACTATCATTTTGTAAGACATTGTGATTTTTTCTAAAAATCCGGTTTCAATTAATTGTTTTTTTTAAACTTATTTTTTATATTATATATACTCTCCCATATTGGCTTTAGAGTAGCTCATATATGAATTCCATGGACGTATATAATTTCTTTCATTTAGATGTATATAAAAACCACATTATCAATAAGCGTATTGCATGTAGAATTCAAAATTGAATTCGTAAATGAAACCACAGTGATGAATATATAAAGTATAAATCAAGCACATCGTCCTGTTACATGGAGTATATATAATTCTTCATTTCAATTAATTCAGATTGAAATTAACTTTTAATTAATTAAATTCGATCGATTAGATTGCTGTCATATTCATGTATGTTGAACCATGTGCTAAAATTAATTTCCTACACATCAATCTCCAATGAGTGTGAATTAAAAAGTAGTTACACATTACAAATTATAAAATCCAAACTTTTCCATTAATACAAACACGATTTTAACATTTGAGGTTGAGGCCATTTTGTGTGGCTACATCACTCATCACGTACAGTCTGGGCCCACCAGCTGAGTGAAGACAATAGACATCTTATACAAACCTTGTATTGTATACTCGTCTATTTTCAATGCAGAGGTTCTTAAGCTTATCTTCCTCATCAAATAACATTTGTATGAACTTTTCATGTTTTTTTTTTTCGAATATCAATGTTAAAAATAATGCAAACAGTAACATATCGTATGTATAATAATGATATCCAAAAAATAGTACACTGCCACGGTGGGAGTTTTCGGCTTTTAATTGGTCGATGCTTGTATAAATATTTGCTAAAAGAGTTTTGGTTTGTAATTATACATTAGTATATTTCATTTTTATTATGTATTCGATATAAATTATAATCAATATATATATATATATATATTTTGTTTTTTTTACCTCCATAGAAAATAGTCTTGATTCACCACGTACATACAGATACAGTGTTGAGATGATTATATATGTGAATGGTGAGTAATATCTACAAAACTCTGAATCTCTTATTTCAATTTGATTCTACACGTTACACCTTATAGCATACAAATACAATACATAATATATATTCCCAATTCTTGTCGGGATAATTGGCTTCAATTTGATTTAACCGCGTCAATTAAATTTGTAAAATGGTTCATTTTTTTTAAGTAAATAAAATAACTATATATCTTGTATAATATATGTTTAATCTATGAGGAAATGTTAGTATAACTGAGAATTTTAACCACTTTAGCTTTGGACATCTCAACTCTTTTCAGCCTAATTTATACTTACCAAGTTGTTATTTAGAGATCACTAGCTTCAAGTCTTTATTACAGGGACCTGATCAGTGACGGAGCCAGGAAATCTCGATAGGGGGGCCCGATTAACATTATTTACATTACTTTAAAAATAAAATAATATGTACTTATTATACTCATCAAATTTTTACATGATAAAATTGTTAATACATTTCATTAAATTAAATTGAACAAGTTAACTTTCATTTTGTTTTGAAGTTTTAATTTGATAGTTTGATTCAAAATTAAGCGAAACAATTTAAAAATTGCTAAAATATTAAATTCAAAAAACATTTTATTTCTTTGATTGTAAATGTCTTTTAATTAATACATTAATGTGTTCCAATATTCTATTATTTGCACTATTTGATCGGCACAATTTTTAAAGTATGAATATTTTTGGTGATTTGGTGATATGTAAAATAAAATGTATGCAAAAAATAAGTGACAATTTTGAAAATAAATAATGTCGGGAGGGTATTAATTTTGTTGGGTGTTTCCATATTAAGAGTGTGCAAATAATCCTTTGACGTCTCAAAAAAAAAAAGTGTACAAATAATTACGGAACAAATGGAGTATATATATATATAAAAAAATTTGGTGGGGGCCACTGGCCCCCCTGGCCCCAGTGTGGCTACGCCCCTGGACCTGACTATATACCTCCAGCCTTGTTAAATATACCCCCGGTTTTTGTACCCTTTTAAAAATTCATATTATTGTTAGATGTACTCTCCCTACAATGTCTAATATACAATTTTCTCTTAAAAATTAATGTTCATATTAAATGTACCCTACAAACCCTTCTTCATTCTTCCCCTCCTTCCGCCCATTGCCGCCGCACCTTTTCTGTAACATCGCAGCTCCCTCCTCCCTCTGTAACATCACGCTCAAGCATTCCGTGTCGAAAATATTTAAATTTTTTATATTTTTTCCTTTCGATGAAATATTGGCGACGAGAGAGCCTTTTTTCGACAGATTATCGTCGACCATATACCTTATTTTTAATAAACCAGTGTGTCGACTGACACTGATTTGTCGTTTTTTTTTTTTTTTTTTTTTTTTTGTGATTTATGTTGAATTTTTTGTATTAGTATTGTCGGAGTCGGCGGCGACCGTGGAGTTAGTGGCGGCTGCAAAAAATTAGGATTAGAGTTAGGATTAAATTTATAGGGTTTAAAGGGGTGTATCTATTTAATGAATATTGTATAAAAGGGTAAATTGGATATTTATCATATATAGAATATTTAATTAATAAATTGAAAATGGGGTATATTTAACAAGGCCCCGAGGGATATATAGCCAGGGCCTAAGTTCTAAAAAAATGTACATTTTGAAGCAGGCCTTCTCGGCCCATTAACTTTGTTTTGGGTGGGCCAAAGGGACACTTTGGGCGCAGGCTATATATCCCACCAGTATACTCCCACGATACATACACTTCCTAAAAAATGGCATATGATAGATATAATTCCCCCTAAATTACCCTCTTCTCCCTTAAATGAGATATGTTAAATGCACTTCTCAACTAAAACTCTAATTTATCCGATTCTCCACTTTCTTCATCTTCATTATTTCAAAATCCTAAATCCCATTGACCGCGGATGCGCCACTCGCCACCACCTTCCTCACGCTGCCGCGTTGCCCCCTCTCTTCTGTAAACGGTCACGCGACGCCGCCCCACCACATCAGCCGGCCACCTCCCCTCTTTAACAGCGACCCCTTCTCGTGCATAAATAGAAAGGAAAAAAAAACTCACCGCTCGTCGCCCACCCCAATAGTCAGTCAGCGTGATCGTAGATTTTCGGGTAGGATTTTTTTTTTATGAACCAGTGTCGAATAGATGCACTATTGTCGACAATAGTGCATATATTCGATTAAATATTGTCAATTTTTTTTTTGAATTTTTTTCGACAAATCAGTTTTGACTGTATGCATTATTGTCGACAATAATGCAAACGGTTGATACTGATTTATCGAAAATATATTTTTAATTTTTTTTTATGTTTTGAAATTTTTATGTGATGTTTTTTGTTAGGATTTGAAATTTCTATGATTTTTTGTTGTTGAAAATGTGGTTGTGTTGGCCCCGGAGGTGGTGGCGGCAACTGTTGCTATTAGGATTAGGGTTTAAAAGTGAAGAAAGTGTATTTATCAAAGTCATTTAAGTATATTTTAATATAATGGCAGTTTAGATATTTTAATAAACGGGGATGAGGTGTATAATACTTAACAAAGATATGGAGGGTATATAGCGTGCGCCCCCACTTTTATGCAATTACTAGAGGCTTAGTTACTTAGTTGGCAACTTAGCACAAGTCTTTTATACAATATACGCCAAATGATAATGCGGGTATTTTGAGTGATTAAGTTAGCACTAAAACTAATTTAGTGAGGTGTGAGAATAATATTTTGAGGTATTAATTTTGTATGTTATTTTCATGTTGATAGTGTGTAAATAATTGCGGAACATATGCAATACTCTTGTAAAAAAGATTTTTTTTTACTCAAATTAATTTTCATTTTGCATTAATCTAAAAAAATAAAAAATTATATTTCATTTTTTTTTGGTTAATTCTAAATGAATACACCAAGTTTAGTTTCAATATTAATTTAATCACTAACTTTAGGATTATTGTAAAAAATCTCAACCTTTCATCTTATCATATTGTAATTAGACACACATTTTTTTTTTCCTCTATCCAACAATTGATGATGTGGTTTGTCGGAGCTTGTCACGTCCGATTACACGTATATATTTTTTTCTCCATTAGATTACACTTTATAGTAATAGAAATAAAACTTTATAAAATAAAACTGGCGTCTTCTCATCTTCTCAAACTCAGAGTTTTTCTTCTGCGTCTTTCTCACTTCTCAAACTCAATTAAGTTTTTTCTTCTAACCCTAAAAATTAAAATCATAAGGGATAGAACCCTAACACCTAAAAATCGCAAAAAAAAAATTTTTTTTTTGTCAAGAATCCTAATTTTTTTCTCTAGGTACTACACCCAATGTAAAACCAATCAAACCGCCCCCTTACAAGAAAATGTCTGGAAGACCCAAGAAGAGAGTCCTGAGAAAATTCAAGAAGAGAAAATTCAAGAAATTCTACAAAATTGACAAGATATGGAATACAAATGACTTGCTGTGTATGTGATGTGGTGGGCACAAAAAAAAAAAAAAAGGTTGTCCCCGTGCAAAGGACTCAAACTTTAAAAGACTAGAGAAATTGCATTTAAGTGTATTGATTTGCGAAACCTCACTATTTATGAGGATAAGTTTCTTATTTTATTAAATATTTGTATATTTATAACTATATTGTTATATCCATTCTTCCCGGCGCTGGTTCTAATGAAACATGAAACAAGTTGATGATTTGTTATTTTTTTGTAACACGAAACAAGTTGATGATCTGTTTATGATCTTTCAATTTATGTTTATACTAATGACTTTTTTAGTTATGTTTTGTAGTTTTCGAACATGTTGAACAAAACAATAAAATTATTCAATAATTGAAAAATTCTTGTAGAATAAACCACCAGAAAATTATCATGGTCATGGATTAGATTTTTTGCTTTTCATAATTTTTAGGGGATTTTGCTTTTTAAGGTTAGAAGAGTAGAACTTGATTGAGTTTGAGAACGTATTGAAGAACTCGATTGAATTTGAGAAGAGAAGAATTGAGTTTGAGAAGGAAGAAGAAGATTGAGTTTGAGAGAGTTTGAGAAGATAAAAGAAGCAACTTTTATTTTTATAAAGTTTTATTTTTATTTCTATAAAATAAAGTGTAATTTGATGTGGAAAAAAAATAAATAAAAAAAGAATATGTGAAATATTCTTACGTGACAAGCTCCGGCAAGTCACGTCATCAATTGTTGGCCGGAGAAAAAAAATGTGTATTTAATTGCAACACAATAAAAGATTGGGTTTTTTTTATAATAATCGTAAAAGTCGTGATTAAATTCATACTGAAACTAAAGGTGGTGTATTTATTTAGAATTAATCCATTTTTTTTCTTCAAATTTCGTGATTTTATTACATAAGCAAATTCACTAAATGTTGTTATTTAGTAACTTTTTAATTCATGTGAGACATCATCAACCATTATTAGATGAAATATCCATTTGAAGATAAAAAAAAGAAGTTATATTTACGTCTTTCTCGTAAACTTTTTTACAATGTTTCAAAAAATATTATTTTTATCTTGGTCAACCTACCGTTATAATTAATCTCAAGACTTGACCAGCTGGCCTAAAAGAATGTTTGACCAGGAAAAGCTTGAAGAAGTCTTACTTGAATACAAATTTTCTTTTCTTTGAGGAAAACGGACTAAATGATTTTAGATTAAAAAAATATATATATTTTTTCTTTTCCGGTTGAAAAAAAAAAAGGGTGGGTTAATTAATTGATTATTTGATTTGTAAATTTATATATATATATATATTTTTTTTTTGAGAAACTTGTTTAATCGTTGAGAAAGAAAATTGAATAAAAAAAAATTAAATTTCAATCACTAAACCGTCATAAATCAGCTTTCAATTTGATTTAATGATGTCAATTAATAATAATTACCGTACTACATTTGATTATATTAAGTAATTAACCGTATTAATCGTCGAATGTCTATACCCTTTAGCCTTAATTCCATTTTTTTTACGGGACATTCCTGATTATTGTTAGATATTCTAAAATTATATGTTTCAATTTTAGTGTTCCACATTCCATTTTATCATATGGATAAATAATATATGTCATATTAAAAGATAATCAACATCATTTAATATTCACGGTGACACATGTAAAAAATTCAGTAGATCAGGAATGTTGGTGTTTAAACTAATAATGTACGAGTATTTCTTTTAAACTCTTGTGAAATGGATTTTTGTAAGGTTTCGAATACAAGTATTCTGTTTAATATTATCTCTTTTTCTGACTTAAAAAAAATTAAATATCAAATTTTTAGAATTCTTTTAATCTAAAATAATTGTAGTTTTGCTCTAATCTAAGAAAATTAAATATCATTAAAAAAGATAATATCCTTGATTAGACAATTTTATTTATTACATGCAAATTAGCAATAGGATAAAATTGCTACATCACTGGTATTTAATAAATTTCCTAATCCATGAGAAACATATTTAAAGAAGAATTAAAATGGGTAGAATGTAGTAATTAAAAGAAAACACAAAAACCGCGTTTATTTTTAATTTAATTAAATGAAATATAAAAAAGGTTGAGAAACCGTCAACTCTCACACACGTAGTCTATAACAGAAATAGAAATCATGTATTAATTCCTCCCATATATTCATGCTCTCTTCTACTTTGCATATAAAGAAAAAAGATAATTAAGCTATTCCATGGAGTCTGAGAAAGAGTGTACAACCCCAAGGAACCAAGAGTGTCGAATACCGGTGACGCTCGTCTGTCCGCCGCCTCCCAAGAAGAAGAATCAGTGGCGGACGAAACGGGAGCCGCCGAGCAACGGCTACTTCCAGTCACCGGAGCTTGACAAGATTTTCCTTAGTATAAATTCTTGTTAGTTAAGTCTTTCTTTAGTAGTTTAAAAGTTTATTTATATCTTAGGTTTGAAATAGGAACAAGTTTTCTAATATATATGTTATGTGGATTTAATTGATTTTGAGGAGGATATTGCACTACATTTCTTTGATTTGTTGGATTTCATATCTGCTAGTCAATAGTCATTATGTATATATATTATTAATACTCCAGTTATAATATTAATGTATATGTATGTATGGATATTATGATAGATTTAATAAGCTCAAACAATCATTATAATAATATTATGGGTTTGGTTTTCATTGTAGGACCCTTTTTTTTATTAGTCTCATAATCCTATATCGGGTATGAGGTGTTGAACTTCTTTTAAATGTTCATGGGCATATCCTATTACCCATTTTTAATAAAATTATATATTTTGCCTGATCAGAAATAATGATAATAATAATGATATAATGTGTATACAGTATAAATAGAACTTGATCCTTAAAAATAGCTTCATGTTTGAAAATAGGATTGATGATTCTATTTGTTCCTTCTTTTTACCTCATAATATAACACCAAAATAAATAATGACTTTATAGTTCATAGTTCAATAATTTCTGAGTCTTATACTAGTTAGCACAATGCAATAATATTTTCAAGAGGGCCAATTCATGTACTGTATATACAAATTCTAGTACCAGCTTTTGTAGGCATCATATGAAAATGAAAATACGATACTAAGACAATGTTTGATAATTAATTCCATCTCAGAAGTATCATCATAATCTCAATCTAATCGTCTTTGCTATCAAACATGTCTAAAAATAAAATGACATTACAGAATTGAAAGCTTTATTCTTGCAGTGGTCATGATAAAGGATACAGAGTGTAGAAGTTATTCAAACATATGTACAGACAGGCTGGTATTCATAGCAGCATATGTTTCTGCTAAAGCATAAGTTTAGAAAAGTATTGCTCGAACTCCCTATCAATTGTCAGTTTCTTGCTTCCTTGCTGAGAATCTGCACCCAAAACAAAGATTTTTCCACATAATTTCGATCAGCAGACGAGGTTTTACACTCTTAGTAAATTAAATCTTGCAATTAAGTCTCATAACAAGGTATCAGAAACACAATACCGGGCTTCCAATACTCCCTATTTTGGTTTCAGGCACGTCAGACTTTCACGAATTGAAAATAGTCCTATAACTTTCTTTTTTTTCAACATTTGTAACAAAGGTAGAACGTAAAACATCCAGTTGACCTATCAAACTCTGCCACATAAGTGTCTGGATGTTTCACATCAGGCGGTTATCGGATTAAAATGTCAATGCTTGAAAGCAAGGACGGAGCCACATAGGGCCCAGCGGGGGCAGTGGGCCCCCCACCAATTTTTTTTTTATTATGTATATTTCTTCCGTTTTATAATTATTTGTATACTTTTTTTTTATTTGAGACATTTCAAAATTATTTGTACACTCATAATATGTAAATAATCTACAAAATTAATATTCTCACTACATCATTTTATTTTAAAAATTGTCACTCATTTTAATGTACATTCTTCCTACGTCTCACTAAATTCTTTTTAACACCTCACTAAATTCCTTTTATACCTAACTAAATCATCAAAAATACTCCTCATTTATTTGACCCCACACCTCACTAAATTCACATTTCTTAAAAAATGAGTATTCAAGTCATATATTACGGGACGGAGGGAATATATTTTAAGTTATACATTTGTCTAATAATTTTAACACTGTCTCACCTATTATTAGTCGGAACAATTAAAATTTATAATGAATTAAATATAATATTATTTTATCTTTATAGTAATGTAAATCGGGCCCCCCAATCTAAAATTTCTGGCTCCGTCACTACTTGAAAGTTACCGGACTACATTCAATTTGTGAAAGTCGACAATTTACAAGATGAATAGAATTACCTTGGTTAACAGGCCATCTCCCAGACGAGAGAACGTAGTTATTACAACTCGGCGCAACTGTGTTGGAGTAGAGCATATTCTCAAACTTGGAATCTATGCATTCTTGATCAACGCCAGCCGTTTTGTGTTCTGAGGAACTATTGGAGTTACTACAATCAGGTTGTTCATTAATGGACAAGGACAACGATTCTTGTTGATCAGTTGAACTTGTATAAGAAGAGGTAGCAGCTGACGGAGAAGCAGGCAAATCAGAATAGCTCATAGAAGACGAAGAAGTAGGCAAATCAGAATAACTCATAGAAGACGAAGAAGCAGGCAAATCAGAATAGCACATAGAAGACGAAGAAGTAGGCAAATCAGAATCTGGATACTCATCGGTATTAGCTTCATCATCATCATCATCTGCATTGAAGTTCAAGCTATTGCTGCTTCCAGATTCTTCCATCGATTCATCATTAATCGCATTCGACTGAACCTTCTTAGGCGAAGGCATCTCCGAAAGATCGTCTTGCAGTTTTCGTTTCTTAACCAGGTGAGAAATGCTGCAATTCACAACACCATTACTAATCTTTTAAGCATAAACATCACATTCAAGATTTGAGTTAATATCAAGAATAGTCCACTAACTTAGGTTATGTCCAATTCACCTCCGGTATAATTTTTCTTTTTCAAGTTGTGTCATTTTCATGTCAATTTTGATCAAATTACATCATTTTTCCTATTTTAATTCTCAAACCCTAAATTCCCAAACACAATTTTTTTTTTAATTTATCTTCAATTAATATTACTTGTAGTTAAAAAATACAAAATACACCATGTTCAGTACGTACGAAAAATCATAACATAAAAATATTAGAAAAGAAAGAAGAAAAGGAAGTTTCTGAAATATTCTTAATATGAATTGATAATTTTGGAGAGTTCACTACAATTAATCTTCACCACAAATGTTAGTAGATGATCATGCCCAAATAATTATAAATGGGTAAATGAATTCTATTAATAATTAACTAATTTGAAATAAGTTTCTACTCACAACCATTATACAAAATGAGTAATTGAAATATTGTTCAAAAAAATCTGAAAACAGAATACAGGAGGTGTCTAAAAAAAATTGGAATTTAGGGTTTAGGAATTAAAAGAGGAAAATGAAGTAAAAAAAAGTTTACGACTCAAAACCTTGACTCAAAACCTTTTCTCCGTTAGTCCAAAGATAGAAAAAAGTAATTGAATAATCAATTTTGACAGTGACTTGTGAGTGACCGACAATTCTTTATATAGAGATGAAAACCAGTTATTCAGTACAAATTGACACAATTAAATGTAACATTAAGAAGAGCAAAGGGTCTACAACCCAAACATCTTTTCCAACAGTAACACAGACACACCATCACAAAATCAAATATAGATATTTCACAATAATGTTTTTTTTTTTCATACTCCACAAAATCAAACTATATATAATAAAAAAACAAACTATAGAAAGAAAAAACATGAAATCAAGAACAAAAGTAAAAAGATAGAGAATCAAGAAATAAAACCTATCACTGTTTTCCTCCATTCTTGAAGAGTTTCAGAGTCGCCCACACTGTAAAAGATAAACGCAATTAGAAAATTTGTTTTTATATTTGGAAATGAAATTGGGAAATGGGATACAGATAAATGCAATTAGAAAATTGGTTTTTATTTTTGGAAATGAAATTGGGAAATGGGATAAGGCATGGCCGTATGGGGTATGGTATAAAATGAGACAGGTTCACGAGACTGAACGTGATGGAATAATTTAACTTTAAAATATATTTTGAACATTACATTTTTGTCCAAATCCAAACTATAGTTATGATATTTGTTCAATAACATTGAAATATTACAATATTTTGAATAATAGTAGTTGGTTAAATTCTCAAATCATACCATTAAAATGCAAAATAAACTGATCTTCAATGCTGATGATATTCAATAACAATTCTTCTAAAAATTGCTCTGGATTTTCTTTTTTTACTTTGCTTAACAATGAGACTGAGCTAACTGGTTTTGAGCATTAACTCAATTGTTTCCTCTTTCAGTTTTCCCCATATTTCTTTTTCCAAATTATGTACAACTGAATCTGCACTATAAGCTATTCGGCAGTTTTGAGTGATTTAATGTTGATCAAATTTACGACATTATATAAATTAAATACATAAAAAAAACAAATTATATGCATATAAATAAGGTGTTTTTATGTTAAGCGTGTAATATTTTCTTGTATATATTCATATTAAATTTGCTTATAAAAGAAAAACTAGTAAGGGAAGAAGAGGATAATTTGGAATCAGAAGCTCTACAAAGTTGAAGAAAAAAAAATAATGGAAAGGCCATGTAGCTCATGAGCCCATACTTATTTGAGGCCCAATACGGCAATACCTCAAATCTCAATCCAATTCATTTACACTCCATGATTGTTAGATGTACTCCCTATACATACATGCACTTAGGAGTGGGTAAATATACCGAATTTTCGGTATACCGAGCTTTTCATATCGAAAAATATCGAAATTATCGAAATTTTCAGTATACCGAAATTTTCGGTACGGTATGATATCGTACCGAAATTTTCGGTACGGTAACGGTATGGAAAATGATCATACCGCGGTATTTCGGTATACCGAAAAAATTTCGATATTCGGTATGAAACGGTATATCGATATACCGAAATATCGAAACCTTAATAAAATAATAATTTTATATTATTTTTAAATTAAAATAACTTTAATTATTAAAATTTAAATAAAATAAACCTTAAATAATTAATTTCGGTATAAAACAATGCTTCAATATTTTCGATATGAATTGGTATACCGATATTTCGATATGAAATGATGGTTCAATATTTTCGATATGAATCGGTATACCAATATGGTACGGTACGTATATCGATATACCGTACCGAAAATTCGGTATACCGAAATTACGATACGGTATCGGTATGAATTTTTACATACCGAAAATTTCGGTATACCGAGATTACGGTATACCAAAATTTCGGTACGGTAACGATATGAATTTTTTCAATATCAAAATTTTCGATATGATAACGGTATGGTTCAGTATTGTCGGTATACCGTACCGAACCACCCCTACATGCACTCCCCAGAAAAAGGAACTTTATACATATACTCTCCATAAATAATCAATACATATGTTTGTTTTCAGATTTTGAGAATTTTAAAATTTAGTGGTTTTTTAAATTTAACTAACTTGTATGTTTTGTGTTATTTTGAGAATTAAATAGGGTAAATTTTTTTTATATAGTATATGATTATATGTATATATATAGGATGTATAGAGTTAACTTTTGTAGCGTTTATAAGTATTTATAGGGTAAGATTTTGAAATCTTTAATCTAAATTCCAAACTAGAATATGGGTGAGATTTCAAAATCTCAAATCCGGACTTCCTATCCCAAAACAATTGTCCTTTAATTTTCTTGGATAATTTTTTATTAGAGTCATTTCACTAGTTTTTTGAATTTTATCTAATAAATTCAAATTGGGACTTAAGAAGACAGATATGCCCTTCTCAATTTAAATAGTTTTGAATTTGACATTAAATCAGCTTTTAAATGCATTTTCTCGAAGATTGCGTATGTTTATCACCTTCCATAAGTCAAATATTTCCTAAAAAAAAGGTCAAAGCAATTAATTAGTTGAATTTATTTTGCTCAAAGTTTTCTTCCCACAATTTCTGCATTTCATTCCACCGATTCTGAAGACAGACTCTGCATTTTCTAGCGACGAAGAAGACGGTCAACTGCTTCCTTTAATCTTAATTATTCTTGTCAAGAGTGCAGATTAAATTGCATATATAACGTTATGCATAATTCAAAATATGATTATTATGTTGCATATCACGTTATGCATAATGCATTCGATTGAAGTATGATGACTATTTTGCATATCACATTAATCACAAACTCCAATTTTGCACTATTTTATGCATAACGTTATGCACTATTTTGGCATATCACATTTTGGGAACTGATCCACATTCCATGAGAAAGCAAACCAGGTCTCGCAAATCACAAAAATCAACCACAAATAGAATTAGGCTGATTAACAAGAGAAGAGAGAATGGAGCATTTTGAAGTTGGTATATTCCAACCAGAAAAAAAAAAAAAAAAACCCAACATTGAGCGCCACGAGCAGCGATCTGCAACTCCCGCCTGTAACTCCCTCGGCTGCGATTTGCAAATCCCTCGGCCGATCTTCAAATCCTCCTCTTCCGGCCGCCTACCCGTCGCGCCTTGTGTGAAGACGAAGGGTCCCGTCGTCCCGGGCACGCTGCCGCTGACCCATCAACACTGGTTCGAATTTCCGACAATGGAGTAAGAAAAAAAAAGATCTACCATGGCGATGGTAGGTTTCTTCGATTTTGTTTTGATGATTTTGATGATATGATGGAGAAATTAAAATGCTAGATACTTACTATTCAACTGATTTTGATTTGATGATATGAATTTCCTATTTTGATTACTACATTGATCGATTCAATCGGAATTTGGAAATTCGAAATTTGGAAAGTCTGAGACTTACTGAATCTATGACCTAATATTCAGGAATTTCATGATTTGCGAAGATTATGGAAATTAAATATCTGATTTAATTTTTAATTTCAAAAATTTAGAAGAATTGGAATACTAAGGGTAATTTTGGTTTTTTTGGATCAATTTGAACCGATTAAATAAATTTTAAAGTGGTAGTTCTTATTTGTTTAATGGGCTGTGATAATGACTCTATTGATAAAAATTCTCAATTTTCTATCTTCTAGCCGGACTAGCCCCGTTGCCCCATCCACCACCGCTACCCCCCGCACCCCACCCCACCCCACCCCTCTCCTTCCTTCTTTTTTTTCTTTCTTTGCCATCGTGCCCAACCCTAAACCCCTCACCCAGGCAGTCGTGCCCGTTCCTCTTCTTCTCGCAGTTTTTTTTCTTCGATAAACACTAGTTCAATATTACATTATTGTCGACAATAATGTATATTTTCGACTCTGATTTGTCAAATTTTTTTTTTTTCCGATAAATTAGGGTCGAAAATATACACTATTGTCAAGCTCAAAAGACAATTGAGATATTTAACATGATCATTAAATTAGGGTTGTGGAAGGTGGAGCAGCGGTTGCCAGGGGTATATTGTTGGAGATTAATTAGTAATATCTATATTACTTATTTACTAATATTAGTCAGTTAATGAAAGTCCTAGTCTTTAGGAATTTCAGATAAGATTTATTTCAGTTACTATATCACGTTTGTAGCGGTTACGGTGTCGAATTAGTTTTGCTTTTGATGTAAGGCTATTAAGCCGTGTGTGGTGTATTTTTCTGTAGTAATGATGATGATATTCCAGTTGTGTGTATATATTCTGTTTTGATATTTAACATTTGGCATCAGAGCCAGAACAGATGTCTGATAGAGTGTTAAGATAAACACAGAGTGATTGAAATATAAATTGAGTGTGTGTGAAGATTGTGTTTGAAGATGTCATCTTCTTCGGGCGAGAAGTTTGTGCAGGCAGCCATTCCTAGATTTGATGGTCATTATGATCATTGGTCTATGTTAATGGAAAACTTCTTAAGGAGCAAAGAGTATTGGAGTCTGGTAGATGAAGGAATTCCAATGTTGACAACGACACCAACTGAGGCTCAGCGAAAATCAATAGATGAAGCAAAGTTTAAAGATTTGAAGGTTAAGAATTATTTGTTCCAAGCAATTGATAGAGAAATCATGCAGACTATTCTTGACAAAGATACGTCAAAAGCTATTTGAGATTCAATGAAACAGAAGTATCAAGGTTCAACAAAGGTGAGAAGGGCGCAATTGCAGGCTTTGAGAAGAGAGTTCGAGTTGTTAGGCATGAAGGAGGGTGAGAAGGTGGATAGTTATATGTCAAGAACTCTAATAGTGGTGAACAAAATGAAGGTACACGGAGAAAAATTGGACCAGGGTATGGTGGTTGAAAAAATTCTGAGATCCATGACCACCAAATTTAATTATGTTGTCTGTTCGATTGAGGAATCCAATGATCTAACAAAAATGAGCATTGATGGACTTCATGGGAGCCTTTTAGTTCATGAACAATGAATGCAAGGGTATCAAGAGGAGGAGCAGGTGTTGAAAATCTCTCATGAGGACAAGACTGGAAGAGGAAGAGGTAGAGGTGCATTTCGAGGAGGACGAGGCAGAGGAAGGGGGAGACAACCCATGAACAAATATACCATTGAATGCTTCAAAAGTCATAAGTTGGGACATTATCAGTATGAGTGTCCGTTGTTGGAGAACTGGGCCAACTATGTTGAGTTAAATGAAGAAGAAGAGATTTTATTAATGACGTCCCATGTTGAGATGCATCAAACTACGGGAGAAGAAGTTTGGTTTCTCGACTCAGGCTGCAATAATCACATGACAGGAAATAGAGAGTGGTTCTCAGAGTTAAATACGAGTTGTCGGCAACATGTGAAACTCGGCTGGCTGTTGTGGGGAAATGGGTAATTCGCTTACAAGTTAATGGCTTTTTCAGGTAATATTAGATGTTTATTATATTCCTGAGCTTAAGAATAACTTGTTGAGCGTAGGACAGCTTCAAGAAAAAGGTTTAACCATTTTGATTCAACGTGGAACTTGCAAGGTTTATCATCCTAAGAGAGGATTAATTATGGATACTAAAATGAGTGGGAATAGGATGTTTTATTTGTTAGCATTGATGGAACCAAAGGCTCCTGCATGTTTTCAAACTAAGTTAGATAATGAATCACAATTGTGGCATTGTCGATTTGGGCATTTGAACTACAAAGGGCTGAGAACACTCTCTTATAAGAAAATGGTTGATGGCTTGCCTCTTCGCAGACCACCGAAAAAACGATGCCCGTATTGCTTAGTTGGCAAACAACATAGAAACACTATGCCGAAAAAATGTTTGTGGAGAGCATCAAGAAGGCTTCAACTTGTGCACGCAGACATATGTGGGCCTATCACACCATCTTCTAACAGTGGCAAGAGGTATATCTTAAGTTTTATTGATGACTTTACTCGTAAAACTTGGGTTTACTTCTTACATGAAAAATCTGAGGCATTTTCTATGTTTAAAAGTTTCAAGGTTCGTGTTGAAAAAGAAATTGGCGCATATATTATCTGCTTGAGAACAAATAGAGGTTGTGGATTTAACTCAAATGAGTTTGGAGAATTTTGCAAGGCTCATGGCATACGTAGACAATTGACAGCAGCCTATACTCCTCAGCAGAACGGAGTTGCTGAGAGGAAGAATAGGACAATAATGAACATGGTGCGATCTATGTTGGTTAAGAAGCAAGTTCCTAAAGAATTTTGGCCTGAAGCTGTGAAATGGAGTGTGCACATTCTTAATAGGTGCCCTACAGTAGCTGTTCAAAACGAAACGCCAGAAGAAGCCTGGAGTGGTGTGAAACCAACAGTAGAGTATTTTCGAGTGTTTGATTGTGTAGCTCATGTTCATATACCAGACCTAAAAAGAATTAAATTGGATGACAAGAGCAAGCAATGTGTTTTCTTGGGAGTGAGCGATGAATCGAAGGCTTATCGATTGGTTGATCCCGTCACAAAGAAAATCATTATTAGCAAAGATGTGGTGTTTGAAGAAGGAGAAAGTTGGGACTGAGGCAGAATTGAAAAAGACTGCAATGGTGATATTTTTGAATGGGGAGATGATGAATATGAGAATAATAGCGAAGAAGTGGTGGAGCAGAATGAGGAAGAAAACAATGAAGAGGTTATAACATGTCCTTCCTCTTCCAATGAGTCAAATGATAATGTTCAAGAGGCTTTAGTTGAAGGGAGGGGCAGGAGAATTACAAGAGAACCAGTTTGGATGGCAGACTTTGAAACTGGTGAAGGATTGTCCGATGAAGAAGGTTTGAATGCGATGATGATGGTAATAGAGGATGATCCACTTACATATGAAGAAGCAGTCCACAGAAAGAAGTGGAGAGATGCAATGGTGGCAGAAATTGAATCTATAGAGAAGAACAACACATGGGAATTAACTGATCTGCCCAAAGGAGTAAAACCAATTGGAGTTAAGTGGGTCTTCAAGACCAAACTTAATGAAAATGGAGAGATAGATAAATTTAAAGCTCGATTGGTGGCGAAAGGATATGCACAAAAATATGGAGTTGATTATACTGAAGTTTTTGCCCCGGTGGCAAGACTTGATACCATTCGCTTAATACTTGCTATGGCAGTTCAGTTTAATTGGGATGTTTTCCAATTAGACGTAAAGAGTGCATTTCTTCATGGTGAACTTAATGAGAAGGTTTTTATACAACAACCTGCTGGATTCGTAAAGAAAGGCGAAGAGGACAAAGTTTACAAGTTGAGAAAGGCCTTATATGGCCTTAAGCAAGCACCGAGGGCATGGTTCAACAGGATAGAGGCTTATTTTGTACGAGAAGGCTTTGAGAGGTGTTCTTGTGAACATACACTCTTTACAAAGTCAAAGGAAGGAGGTAAAATTTTAATAGTAAGTCTCTATGTTGATGATTTAATAAATACTGGAAATGATCAGAGCATGCGTGATGAATTCAAAAATTCAATGATGTTGGAATTTGATATGTCTGATTTGTGAAAAATGAGATATTTTCTTGGAGTAGAGGTTGTGCAAAGTTCAAGTGGAATTTTTATATGTCAAAGAAG
This sequence comes from Galeopsis tetrahit, assembly GCA_963675135.1. NCBI lineage: Eukaryota > Viridiplantae > Streptophyta > Magnoliopsida > Lamiales > Lamiaceae > Galeopsis > Galeopsis tetrahit. The sequence goes on from OY776124.1 coordinate 74,689,427, forward strand.
ATATGCTCATGAAGTTCTAGCAAGGTTTGGTATGGAAAACAGTAATGCAGTTAAAAACCCCATTGTTCCAGGCACTAAATTATCAAAAGATGATGGAGGAGTTAAAGTTGATCCAACCCTGTTCAAACAAGTAGTTGGTAGTCTCATGTGTTTGAGTGCTACTCGGCCCGATTTGATGTATGTAGTAAGTTTGATCAGTAGGTATATGGATTGCCCAAGAATGTCACATTGGCTTGCGGCAAAGCGGATATTGAGATACATTAAAGGAACAACGGAGCTGGGTATTTTCTACAAGAAAGAGGGAAGAACGAAACTTGTGGCATACTTTGCAGGTGACCTGGATGATCGAAAAAACACCTCTGGTTTCGTGTTCTCTCTTGGGTCAGGAGCTGTTTCGTGGTCCTCTAAGAAGCAGCCTGTAGTGACATTATCCACTGCCGAGGCTGAATATATAGCAGCTGCCCTTTGTGCCTGTCAGTGTGTGTGGTTTAGAAGAGTGTTGGGAAAACTTGGTTGTAAGGAGGAGGAGAGCACAATGATTCAATGCGACAACAATTCTACCATTCAGCTGTCCAAAAATCCGATTTTCCATGGCAGAAGCAAACATATAGATGTGAAGTTTCATTTCTTGAGGGACTTGGTAAAAGATGGAGTTGTCAAGTTAACTTACTGTAATTCACAGATTCAGGTTGCAGACATTATGACTAAGCCACTCAAATTGGAGCAGTTTTTAAAACTTCGTGATATGCTGGGAATGGTTGAAGCTTCAGATGTAAACTAAGGGCATGATTGGTATGGGATAATGGGCTTAGAATGGAATGAGCATTCATGAGCCTATTTCTAATCTCAAGATTGATATGTTTTTTTACACGAAATCGCGATTCTTTATGGAATGGTGATTCCCAAAAATAAAGAATTCTGATTCCTCTCCATCCCCCTATCTTTATCCATTCCATTCTGTGTGGAATCAAATTATTTTTATTTTCTAAAAAAAAAAAATCATCATTCATATTTTATTTTTACAAAATTATCCTTATCAACAATTAAAAAGATTTTCATTAATCCCCTTATCCACGATTAACTATGATATTCATTAACCTTCTTTAACCTAATTCACCAAAGAGAAAAGGACGCTGAGAAATAATGTAGAAGAGAAGAACGCTTGTGAAAGAACAAATAAGAGAAAACTAGTCAAAATAAGTGATTTTTTTTTTTTTTTATCGATTCTTTTCACGTTTCATCTTCTCTCATTCTTCTATCCATCTTTTGTTCAAATATTTATATGCGATTGCCAATTTTTTTCTGCCATAGTAGTGTATTGTTGTTCATAATATATACATATATGCAATTTCTTGCCTTTTTAATTTATAAACTCCGATAAGTATTCAATTTTTCCATGTTGCTATATATATATTCATGTTATATATTTTTACAAATAAAATTAGATATTATAATAATGTAAAAATGTACACCATTTTTTTAAATGAACGACTATTTATGTTTAATTTTATTAATAAAATAAAAACATATTATCTAATTTAATATATTTCTATAAAAGGTGTATAAGGGTATTTTAGTCATTTAAGATAAATTTTTTACATTATTTTGCATTCATTTTATTATACCAATTATAAGAATGAAATTAATCCAGGAATGATTATTTTTTCATTCCTGGTCAATACCAATCATGAGAATGGTTATTCAGACTTTCATTCCTGGTCAATACTAGGGATGACAATTTATACCAAACCCGTGGTGATCCGCCCCGCCCCCGTCCCGATCGGGGCGGTTTTTTAGTCTCTTTATCGGGTTCGGTTCGGTTTTCGGAAAAAACCGAAAAACATTAAATCGAGGACGGGGCGGGGACGGTATTTATATACACCGCCCCGCGCCCCGCCCCGAAACTACCCCGATATACATTATATACATATTTTTTTATATTTATGTATGTACATATATCTATATATATTTATGTTTTTTCCTTTTAAATATTTTTTTAATAAATAGTTTTATAACATAATTAATTTTTAATAATATAATAATTTTTTTAGGGAGGTATAATAATTATTAAAATAGAAAAATAATAATTAAATAAATAATTCGGTTTTCGGGTCGGGGAAACCCGATACCAATCGGGGCGGGGATGGGGATTTTAAAATTTTCCCCGTCGGGGTTCGGATCGGGTTCAGGGACAAAAATCCCCCGTCGGGGCCGGGGCCGGAGGAGGCATAAACCGGCCCCGCCCCGCCCCGCCCCGCCCCGTTGCCACTCCTAGTCAATACCAATCATGAGAATGGTTATTCAGACTTTCATTCAATTCAGACTCATTCCATTCAAACCTTCATTCCATTCATGAGTTCATTCCATTAGTCATGCCCTAAGTGTTGCACATCTAGTTTAATGGAGGGAATGTTGGAGATTAATTAGTAATATCTATATTACTTATTTACTAATATTAGTCAGTTAATGAAAGTCCTAGTCTTTAGGAGATAGGATTTATTTCAGTTATTATATCACGTTTGTAGTGGTTACGGTGTCGAATTAGTTTTACTTTTGATGTAAGGCTATTAAGCCGTGTGTGGTGTATTTTTCTGTAGTAATGATGATGATATTCCAGTTGTGTGTATATATTCTGTTTTGATATTTAACATATATAAACCACGCCTATTTTAATTCAACATTTTTATTATAGCCTTGCAGTAAATCTTGATTAACCTTATAACAACAAGGACATTCAAAATTTATATCTACTGAATATGAAAATTTTGATAAGTCAGAAAAAAAACATGTATGCAATGGTTTTCAAAATACATACCAATATCAATTACTATATATTTTCATGTACCGAAAGTTCCAGTGTCCGGAAAGTTTAATTTATGAAATTTTATAATAGTATATAGTTTTTTTTTTTTTTTTTTGGATCGACCACGCCGAATCACCTTTGCGCATTCACTGATTTTGAAAGGCTAGGCGCAAGCTCAAGATGAACTTCAGTTCACTCCAAATTTTATACCAAAAATTATTGAGTTATTTTCTTAGGAAATTAGTAGTATGTCACATATAAAAATATAAACAAAATCTGAGTCTTGTAATTGAGTGCAAGAATTCGCGAAACAACAAAACGTATAAACAAGATTAATGACCTGCTTATACAAGTTATCTACATAAAAACTCGATCGAATTATATACTACTAATCAAAGAGGAATATCAAGCCCTTTCCCAACCTCCACCCCAATTACCTCAAGTATTCCCTTGTGAATAATCTGCAAACCAATCAAATAACGCCCCAAATTAATTAAGGAATAACAGAGAGAAATAGTTAGAGAGAGAGAGAGAGAAAGAATTCACACCAATTCAACAATGAAAGTTCCGATTAAGCCAATCATACAGCTTCTGGAATTCCAAATTTCAGCAGTTCTGGTAAAACCTAGAAACGGAGCCTGGAATTTCGGCTGCTCTTTTGGGAATTCCACCTAATCAAAAACAAAATTACAAAATCCCCAACCATTCAATCACAACGGAGAATTAAGAAATAGAAAATCATACTCCGGCGGGAAGCTTCGCGGCTTGGATACAGAAATTGATCCGTTTGAAATTATGGAGCGGCAGAGCATTGTGGCGGGTGGGGGCGTTGATTATGGAGGCTCCGGCTGAAAGGAAAGGAGATGAAAATGCGGGTGAAGTTGCCATGGTAGCAGCAGTAATCAGTGATCTGTAATCATCCGCCTTATCTGTGTGATATGTCTTCATGGATTTGTGGTTCATATTAATTTGACGTGGCCACCGTATTGCCTCATCTCCCTATTTTTTTTTTCCCTTAAAATTAAAATCTGTATTTAACGATTTTACGTTACATACTGTACTACAAATTAATCATATTTTGGAGCAAAACCAGATATAAATGCTTGAGTGGATACGTGATATTATCCGCACTTACACCTTTTTTTCCTTTTTAAGTAACTTTTACATCCTTAAAACTGAAGTCTTTATAAAGTACACTTTCACAATATTCTCAATTTTATATAAGTGTCATTACTTTTTTTTCTATCTATACACAAAAATCAATTAATTTATTTACTTTATATAAAAATTACAAAATTATTCCTTAACATATCCAATAAATTCACTTTTTTTTTTTTATTTTGTGTGTAATTTCACATATGAAAGAAATCATGAAGGGGAAGGAGGATTCGTTTACTCTATGGATGACTCCTATACCACAATTGTTCACACTCATTTTTTTATGCACAAATTAAGAACAAACTATAATGATTGAAGTGCAGTGGAGATAATTTTATAAACTTTTAAAATAAAATAAATAAATGGATTGAATTGAGAATAAAAGTAATGATATTTTGTGTAAATATGTAAATATTGTGGAATTGAAATTTATATAAAAAAAAAGGTTTATTTAAAGAATATGCAAATAATTGTGAGACAAACTAATACTCCCTTGTAAATAATGTTTTAGACTTTTTCTCTTGTAAATAATTAGATGATATTTTAGAATTTTTACAATGTTTATTCCAATTATGTTCTCTCTTTAAATTTAAAAAATCTCCTAATTTCTAACTTACTTTTATTATTTAAGGAAATTAATGTGTATTAGAAAATTAATGTAATTAGAAATATTTTTTATTATTTAAGGGTATACTTGTAAAATCTATTTGGGACGTAATTTAAATATGAATTATCATAAATCTAGTTTCATAATTTAAACAAATTAAATCAATTAATTTATGTAATTAATGCACGGTAAAATAATTAAATCTACTATTTCTTAATTTCAATAAACTAGTCTAAAACATCATCCATAAAAAAAATGGAGTAAAACAAGTGTGTAAATAGTCATGAGTAGTGGAGAGTTTTATTTTTTTGGGTTGGGATATATATACCCCAAATTTGTTAGATACACGCCCCTCTCACTTTTATTAATTAAATATTCATGTAAAATACCATATTTATCCTTTTAATAAAATATTAAAGATTCATACACTCTCCTTCTAAAAACCCTAATTTAATTGAATTAACCCTAATTTTAGGGCAACACCGCCGCCACTCCGACAGCCGGCCGCCGTCAACACCTCCACTCCGGCCACTGTCAACACCTCCACCACCTCCGTTAGACGCCGCCAGCGCCACCGAATCCGACAAGAACATTCCAAAAATTCAAAAAAACTTAAAAACTAAAAAAAAATGAAATTTTCATTTTTTTCGACAAACCAGTGTCGATCATAAAGCATCTAATCGACTATAATTTGTCGACGAAAAACATTCTCGTCGACAACATTTTACCGATTGAAATTTTTTTAAAAAAATTGCATTTTCGACAATAAATTGTCGATCATAACGTTTATGGTCGAAAATTTTTCATTGTCTCGTTGAAAATGAAGAAAAAAAACCTACCTCTGTTTCGCGAAATCGCGAAGGACCGTACGTCGGGGAGGAGGGAGGATCCGTCGAGGAAAAAGGTTGGGGCATGGCGGCGGGGGAGAGGAAGCGGTAGCGCTGGGCGAAGGGGTTGCCGGTGCCGCGTTACGCTTCTTGTTACAAAAATGAAAAAAAAAAAAATAAGCAGGCGGCGGCGGGAAAGGAAGCGGGAGGGGGGAGCCGTCCGGGGAGAAGGGAGGGAGGGATTGTCGGAGGAGAAGATTGGGGCAAGGTAGAGGGGAAAGGAAGCGGCGGCGGGGGCGCTGGGCGAGGGGGCGGCGCCGCGCCGCTGCTTGGATAGAAATTAAAAAGGAGAAAGGAAGGGGTGGCTTGAACGGCGGCCGGCGGATGCCTCGCAGGTGGGCGGCGGCCGACAGACGATGGCAGTGGGGCGGCGGAGCTTACCGTTGGGGGAGTGGCCGGCCTGAAGAAGAAGGTTAAGGAGAGTGGGATTTGGGGGAAGAAATGAGGAAAAATAGGGTTTTATGGGGAGGTGCATTTATCACACTGAATTTTAAGATAAAGGGTATAATAGATAATTTGGGGGGAGTGCGTGTTTTGAGGGGAGTAGTTGTATCGGGGGAGTGCATCTAACAAAGCTGGAGGGGTATATACCCATCCCCTTTTTTTATTTTTACAATTTATTCTTACCCATGTAGGTATAGAAGCCCAGCCATGTTTGCATTACAAATAAAATTTGGGTTGGGGTATAGCTTTGTTTAATACACTCCCCTCAATTTTTTTTAATTTAAAATATATATGAAATACTCCCTCTGTCCACCAAAAGTGTGCTCACTTTTTTTTATATATAGTTTTAAAAAAATCATATTTTATTTATAAAGAATATATTTGGGATAACGAGTAAAAAATATATTTGTTAGATACTCAATCTTGTTATTAAAGTAAAAAAAATATTCAAAAGTGAACTATTTAAATAAAATAAAGGTATTTTTTGTGGACCTAAAAAAACAAATGAGCACACTTTTGGTGGACGGAGGGAGTACCAATTTTGCCCTTTTACTAAATGGCAGATACATACACTCCCCCATAATTTAAACAAACCCTAACCCTAGAATTAGACCGTTGCCGCCGTCGTCGTCGCCGCCGCCGCCGTCGTCGTCGCCGCCGCCGCCACCACCACCTAAAATTTAGAAAAAAAAAACTTACTATTTTAAAAAATCACTCCGGTCGACACTGATTTGTCGACCAAAAACACTCCAATCGACACTGGTTTGTCGACAAAAAATACTCCGGTCGACACTGGTTTGTCGACTAAAAATACTCCGGTCGACACTGGTTTGTCGACTAAAAATACTCCGGTCGACACTGGTTTGTCGACCAAATTTAGAAAAAAAAATTTAAAAAAAAATTGAAATTTTCGACCATTATTGGTCGCTCAAAAGCACTCCCGTCGACACCCTATTGTCGACGAGAGTGTTTTTGAGCATCCAATAATGGTCGAAAATTGAAAAAAATAAAAATAACAAACCTGTGTTCTCAGGCGGAGGAAGGGGGGGACTGAAACGGCTGGAGGTTCGCGGCGGCGGCCCGCGACGGCGAGCGCTGGGGTGGGCGCGGGCTGGGCCGCGACGGCGAGCGATGGGGATGTCCACAACGGCCGATGGAGATCCGGAGCGGCGACGAGCGCTAGGGATGGGCCGCCACGGCCGAGGGAGAGCCGGAGCGGCGGCAGCGGCGAGCGCTGGGTGGAGGCGGCAAGAATTACAAAAAAAAAAGAGAAAGAAGATGGGCGGCGGCGAGGAGGCGCGAAACGAGGGTGGAGGAGGAGGAGAGAAGGGCGTTAGCCGCGGCGGTGGATGAGAAGGTGGAGAAATGTGGGAGAAAAAGAGAGAATGAGGAAGAAGATAGAGAAAAATTAGGGTTAGGGTTAGAAGGGGGTGTGTATGTATCTATATTATTTTACTAAGGGGCAAAATTGGTATTTCATTTATATTTTGAATTAAAAAAAATTGAGGGGAGTGTATTAAACAAAGCTGGAGGGGTATATACCCAACCCATAAAATTTGATTGAGAAAGATGGACTGGGTGGCCCAACTTTGTTGGATTAGACCCATGAAAAACAATTGCTTCTGCTCAGCCCAGGTTCATAGTTGTTTGTATATGCATTAAGGCCACGGATAAATGACCCCCCATTTATTATGTGTTCACCCTCCACTCCAATTTAATTTTTGAACTAATGGGTAAGATGACCATTCTACCCCTTAGGTGTTGAGTTCACCCCCACTTTAAACAAAAAGGCTTTGAAATCCTCACTTCCTCCCAAAACTATCGTCCCTTCATGTAAAAAAAAATGAAACCTTTTAATCTTAATCTATGAAGCCAACTTGAAGAAACTTGATAATAATGGTTGAAAAACGAAGTGTTCGTTACATACATTTCGTTTTCGTTTTTTTTCTTTCAAAAAATCGCTTTTTTCAAAACTCAATACTGGTTCACCGGGAATTGCACTATAACTCGGCCAACCCTACCGAGTTTTAAGCTCTTTAGACAACGAAAGATTTCACGAGTTTTCTCAACTTTCGAAAAAACTTTCCACATAATGTACCAAATGTCGTAACAAATTTCCACATAATGTCTCAAATTTCGAAAAACACTTCCACATTATGTGTCAATTTTCGAACAATAGTTCCACACTATGTCTCAATTTTCGGAAAATAGTTCCACATTATGTCTCAATTTTCTGATTTTTTTTTTCAAAAAGAAGCAAATTAAGATTTTTTTTTTATTTTTGTTTAACAGGGGTTGGTTGATGGTATTGAAGATTAGTTAGAGGAATAATATGATGAAGACGAGCATGGCAAATCTGCGAATGAGGGAGTTTGTCACCGAGTTTTGTGCAAAAATGTGGAAATTTGTCACCGAGTTTTGTGCAAAAATGTGGAAGTTTGTCACCGAGTTTTGTGTGAAAATGTGGAAGTTTGTCATCGAGTTTTGTGCAAAAATGTGGAAGTTTGTCACCGAGTTTTGTGCAACAATGTGGAAGTTTGTCACCGAGTTTTATGCAAAAATGTGGAAGTCTTGGCCGAGTTTTGTCACCTAACTCGACGAACCAGACTCGAGAAGGAACAGAAAAATCCATTTTCGACTTTACGTCTCCTAATGCCCCATTTTATGCAAAAACCAAATTTCTTCAACAACTAAAAGTCTAAATCATTCCCAACAACAACTATTAAACAACAAAAATTAATCTATATATGAAAATCAAATTTTAGAATGTAGAAATTTGAAAAAAACTATTATAAACCCTAACTTACCTTTGTCCATGGAAGAGCAAGGAGTTGGGGCCGTAGGCGGCGGACGGCACGATGGTGGAGCTGCAAGCGGCGGCGGCCGGTGGCAGGCAGCGACGGTCGACACAAACAGCGGAAATTGCACGATTTCGCTTCAAGAGGGGTTTTTTTTAATTGTGGGTGAACTCAGAACATTTTATATTGTATATTAATTGTGGGTGAAGGGGAAAAGGTTATATTTGGTATTTCGTAGGGGGATGAACTCATATTTTGGGGGTGAACTCATATTTTGGGTGAACACATAATAAATGGAGGGCATATATCCGTGGCCATGCATTAATTTGGAACTGTATGCATAACATAAATATATTTCATTTAAGAATTCATCAAAAAGTAAAATTATAAACAAGCAAGTTTTTTTTTTTTTTAAGAAGGGTAACATAGACAATATACATTTATGAGTTAATAACTTAATATAACAATGTATAAAACGAGGGTGTGCAAACCCACAGTCTGTACCTTTTCTTTTTAGAAGTGCTGGAAGAAGAATCAACCATCTCATTAAAAAATTATACTCCGTATTTAACAGTTTAATAGAATTATAAAAGAAATAGACAATTAAGCAAATTACGAGATAACAAATACAAACCGTAAATAAGCCCAGATTTAAAAAAAAAAAATCATTGATTTCCCCATCTCTTCTTGATTTTGTCACAATAGAAGTTGTGTAACTGTAGTTGTTCGGCTGTCATGTTTGTGGTATTTTTCATGAGGACTTTCCATTCACCATTTGTTGCCACTCATTCCAATGCCTCTGTGTTTTCCCAACAAGTCTAATTTTTCTTCGATGTCATTGAAGCTCTTGTTCATTTGTTTGGCCATCTCTAGGTTAGTTTTTTTCTTAGTATTTCTTGATGAGTTTGAATGAGATACTTTGGACGGATGAGGGGAGTCATGGAAGAAGAATTTTCTGAATGATTATGATCCATTTTGATAGACTTGGTTGAGCAAAATATAGAAGAAGAAAGAAAATTTTGATAAAAAAATTACAACATATTTACCTCTATTTATATAGACAACAATGAAAATTATTATCGTTGCAATTGCTGCAACGGTAACATTTGGCTATAAATCCCAACGGCTATATGCAGTAAAAACTTGATGCCAAATTGAATGAGTGCTATTTTTCATTTCTTGTTAAATTAGAAAAGATTTCTAATTGGGGCATTCATTAAAAAAGATTGATGCCACAATGAGAAGTTGAGAATCTGATTCAACACTTTTCTGCTCTTGATTGGGTTCATTAACTAGTCGAGCTGACTCATTTTTGTTTATTCTTCATAACAACACATTTATTATGTATATTTTTATTATATATGCATGATATTATTGTCCTAAGTAATATTGAGTATCATTTTTTAAGCGCTTTATCTCTGTTGGGAAATAAATCAATTTAGTCTTATAACTTTTTACTTTTTTTTTTAAATTGATCTTAAAAAAGTTAAATGTACAAATTTAATCCTATTTTTTTACAATTTGTTTTGTTTTGATCCCAAAAAGTAAAATGAACCAATTTAGTCCAATTTTTTCACAATTTGTTTTGGTCCCAAAAAATTTAAATGTAATTGTAAAAATTTGGGATTAAATTGGTATATTTAACTTTTTTTGGATTAAATCGGTACATTTAACTTTCTTGGGGCCAAAACAAAAACAAATTGTGAAAAAATGGGACTAAATTGATACATTAAATTTTTTTGAGACCATTTCAAAAAAGGTTGAAAGTTATCGGACTAAATTAACTCATATCCCTCACGTGTTCATAAGGAGTTTATCATCAAGGACCTTGGTTCGTTGAGTTATTTTTTGGGGCTTGAGATATATAATACTTTTCTTGGGTGGAAATCTTGTTATTTGGAGCGTCAAGAAACAACTTACTATGGCACAGTCTAGTTGTGAGTTCGAGTACCGTGCTATTGTTAATGTTGCGGCCAAGATAGTTTGGGTTACAAATCTGCTTCGTGAGCTACATGATTTTCCTTCCTCTTGTCCAATATTACTTTGTGATAGCAAAAGCGCTGTTTTTCTTAGTCAAAATTCGGTGGCTCATAAATGTGCGAAACACATTGATCTTAATGTTCACTTTGTTCATGAATTGGTTTCCTCTAGTCGCCTTGCTACAAAGTTTGTCACGTTCGAATTACAGTGGCAGACATCTTTACAAAGAGGTTGCCTCGTTCGACCTTCAATTTCTTGCGATCCAAGCTTTGAGTTCCGATAAATCCTACGTTTAGCTTGCGAGGGTGATAAGGATAATGATAAGGTTCAAGATTTAAAATTTTGAATTATTATGTTAAATAGGATAATATCTTTGTAAATCCTAGAGCCTTCCATCTAACAATTTTTAGTTAGGATAACTGCCTTCTTCTAGATCCTACCTATTTAACATGTGAGGTGCATGTGTTGCATGTGTGTGTGTTAAGCATGCATTTTATATGCATCTCTAGGGTTTAGGGTTTGCATGCTTTGCATGCATGTGTGTGTTAGTCTTCAACATGCCCCGGAAGAAAATGGACCACCATGCGATGATAGAGCAAAACAAGCAAGCAAACGGGAGAAACGTGTTGGAGCAATTGGCTTGGTTAGAAGATCTGCAGGTTGATCTTCAGAGGAGATGAATCGAACATCAAGAAAGCCATCTTGCACTTTCTCCCTTAAGAAGTGAACGTCCACTTCAATGTGCTTTGTTCTTGAGTGAAAAGCTGGACTAAACGCAAGTGTTATGGCTCCTTGATTATCACACCACAACAAGCATGGAGTAGTGATTGGAACATGTAGTTCTTTGCAGAGACTTGCAATCCACATGATGTCTGTGGTTGCAAGAGCCAATTGAGATGTTACATGATGAGTTGCACCACTATCAACACACTAGGTTGAGTTCTGAGGCTGGTATGTGTTGTTAGATGATGAAACACCAATATCCATGTGATTGGTAAAGGCAATGGGTGATGGAACTGAAGCTTGATAAGGAGATACAGATGAATATTGAGTATAGTTTGGATTTGGATTGGTGTAAGTGAGATGAGCTTGAAATGAAGGAGGTCGAATGTTGGAATTTTGTTCTCTAGGCTGAGTGGTTTTAAGACCAGTAAAGAATTGATCAAATCTCTTGTAACATTTTGCTGCCACATGATATTTTCTACCACACAGCTGACACACAATTCTAGGTTTAGGAAACACCTTGCCTTTGTTTGTTTGCCTAGAGTTACCACCATTATCTCTAGATACAAGATGAACAGAAGGAGTAAAGATGTTAGCCCCAGAAATCTGAATAGAGTGTGAATTGTGAGAGATCATTCTCACTTCATATGCCTGTAGAATAGACTGCACCTCTGCCAGAGAAGGTATAGAGCCTCTAGTAGCTAGATTGACCACCACAGCATCATAGTCAGCACCTAGACCTCCAAGGATGTACAACACCAATTCAACATCTGTAATCAACTGTCCAGCATGATGCAATCCATCCGCAATTGACCTCATCTTCAAAATGTAAGCATCAATGCTCAAATCTTCTTTCTTCAAGGTTTGAAGTTGCAATCGAAGTATCATCGCTTTTGCCCCCGATTGCGATTGAAACAGTGATTCAAACACTTGCCACAGCTGAAACGAATGCTCACAACGACTAACATGACCAAGCATCGTATCAGAAACTGAGCTTAACAACCAGCTCAGAAGGAACTGATCTTTCCTCTGCCAAGATATAGAATCAGATGTCGACTCAGTTGGATTAACAGGTACAACAGTGCACATAAGCACATCATCAAAGCAGTGCGCACGAACAAATGCTAGAACCTGATTCTTCCAAAATGGATAATTGTCATTGTCCAATCTAATAGACAAAGTGATAAAACGAGGAAGAGGATAGAACAGAGGTAGCGGAAGCAATGAGTGGATCGAAGTTGAAATCAGTAACGAACACGGCGATTATGCTTATGAACGAAGCAGTTACACGATGAAGATGTGAAAGTAGGAATGATGAAGATATGAAGAAGAGTAGTTACAACCAAAAACTGGGAGTAGGCCTCAAGATACCATGTTAAATTTGTATATTTTCAACTCAAATGTAAAGTGTGGAGTATGTACAATATATATAGAGGGAGGCTCTCATTCTAGAGCCTTCCATTTAACAACTTTTAGTTAGGATAACTACCTTCTTGTAGATCCTACCTATTTAACATGTGAGGTGCATGTGTTGCATGTGTGTGTTAAGCATGCATTTTATATGCATCTCTAGGGTTTAGGGTTGCATGTGTGTGTTAGTCTTCAACAAATAAAAATTGATTTTTAAATTTTAATGGGGTGTGTTTAACATTTGGGGTGTGTATAACCAGAGGCGGAGGGAGAGGGGTACTTGGGGGTACAGCTGTACGCTTGTACCCCCAAAATTGAAATTTCCCTACATTTAAAAAATTATTGTACCCCAATTTTAGTGTAAAAAATATTCTACATTTATTAATAATAGGGAAAGAAATTGAGCCCAACTCAATTCTTCTAGTCCAAACATTAATTAAAAAATTGGGGTTTATATATATTATTATTGCTACATATATGTTAAATTAATTAATTGAGATCAAATTGTTAATGAATTGTTGTTTCGATGGTGAATTTATTTATAATAATCATAATAGTTGTACTTTTATTACTAACTATCAATTCAATTAGAAAGTGATGAATGATACACTTAGTTTCTTCATGAATGACATCCAACCAAAATGTAAAAGAGTATTATATGGAGTGACCTATATTAAAAGTAAACTGTAAAAAAGTGTGGATGATCAATATTTAATGATTGTTTGATTACTTTTATTGAAAATGATGTGTTTCTACGAGGAAATATTTGTTTTAGTCCTTTAAGTTTGAGTGATTCCAAAATAAATCCTTTAATTTTTTAACTTTACAAAATACATCCTATATCTTACAAGCTATTAATTTTAGTCCTTTTTAAAATCTATTTTAATCCTTTAAGTTTAAACTCCAATTTTAATAAAATTTAAGGTATAATTTATTCCTTCTAAACATAAAATATTTTATTTAAATCTATTTTCTATTTTTCTGTTTTATTGAATACTGATTTTATTTAAATCTGTATTCCAATTTTAATAAAATTTTATTTACAGAAAATTTTATTCCAATTTAAATCCGTAGTTAAACTCCAATATAAACAGTAAATATTTTATTTAAAGTTTAAAAAAATACATCATTAAAATATTTTTAAAAAATACTGATTTTAATGTATATTTTTTAAAACATCATTTAAAATATTTTTTAAATTAAATAAAAATATTATTAAAATCTGAATTATGCTCAAATTCTACCCATTTTCCCTAATTAATTAAAAATATAAAAATTTGAAAATAAAAATATATACTAAAATCTAGAAAATTAAAAGAAAATTATAAATATGTTTAAAAAAAAGGACAACTCCAACTACCCCGTCATATTCTCCAAATGTAAATTATATGATTTATATAATAATTTATAATTTACATTTGGGGAATATGACAGGGGTTTAAATTAATCTCGACTCGATTAAAGCTCATTTTAGTTCGACTCATATAATTATCAAACAAGCTTAAATAAGAATTTCAAAACTTAATAAATGTGCATTAAATTAATTTGAATGCGTTTTTATATGATTTAATATTATGTTTATCACAGTAATTACTTATAGAGTTTAGATTTAAGTATACTTGTGTTCAATTTAGTTCGGGAAATAATTTTTTGGATGGGAGGTCTACGGATACATAAAATCTCGTATAATCTCGTTCAATTTATTATATAAATCATACTATAATTTACATTTGGGGAATATGACATGGGTAGTTAGAGTTGTCCCTTTTTTTTAAACATATTTATAATTTTCTTTCAATTATCTAGATTTTAGTATATATTTTTATTTTTGAATTTTTATATTTTTAATTAATTAGGGAAAATGTCTATGTAGAATTTGAGCATAATTCAGATTTTAATGATATTTTTATTTAATTTAAAAACTATTTTAAATGATGTTTTAAAAAAAATACATTAAATCAGTATTTTTTTAAATATTTTAATGATGTATTTTTTTTAAATTTTAAATAAAATATTTTATGTTTATATTGGAGTTTAACTACGGATTTAAATTGGAATAAAATTTTCTGTAAATAAAATTTTATTAAAATTGGAATACAGATTTAAATAAAATCAGTATTCAATAAAACATAAAAACAGAAAATAGATTTAAATAAAATATTTTTTGTTTAGAAGGAATAAATTATACCTTAAATTTTATTAAAATTGGAGTTTAAACTTAAAGGACTAAAATAGATTTTAAAAAGGACTAAAATTAATAGGTTGTAAGATATAGGATGTATTTTATAAAGTTAAAAACTTAAAGGATTTATTTTGGAATCACTCAAACTTAAAGGACTAAAAGAAATATTTCCTATATTTGATTTGCATGGTATATGTTTTTTAATATATTACTCCATATTTATAATATTTTGTACCACAAATCCAAAATCCTAGGTCCGATAACATCGTACGGGTGTTAATAGTAGAGATGTTTATCCGGGCCGGGTTAATAGGGCTGGCCCGTTTAACCCTGAAAAATACAGGGTTAGGGTTCATGAATTATAGACCCGTTTAAAACCGGGCTTTTTTGACCCGGACCGGTTAGCCCGTGGGCTAAACCGGGCCAGCCCGCAGGGCTACAGGGCCAACCCGCTAGCCCGAATTGTTACGTTTTTTTTCTTTTTTTTAAATAAATAACCTAAAACAAATTTTGGGTCATTTGACCAATAACCATAACTATGAGCATTATGAAGCCCATTACCATCCATTAGTCATTATTACTATTTTTTATTAGATTATGATATTTATTAGGTTTACTTCCTCATATTGAGGATCAATGAGTTCTAGAATTGTGTTTAAATTATACTTTTGTTTTCTCATTTACTGATCATCATTAATTAATTGTGTATTTTTCTATTTTATTTACTTCTTGGACGTGCCAATTGAGACCTTTAATTTTAAAAGAAAAAAAAAATTATTGTAGCCCGTTAGTGGCCCGTTTAGCCCGTGGCCCGCTAGGGTTAGGGTTAGGTCCCAACAATTATAGGTCCGTTAAATATGAACCGATTAAGGCCCTAACCCGTTTAGCCCATAGCCCTGTAGGGCTGGCCCTATAGGGCTAGGGCCAGCCCGATAGACATCTCTAGTTAATAGCCCACCCTATTTTCATTGATTTAATCATGGACTAATTTCTTGTATGAACATGTGTTCATTTCATGAACTAAACCATAATCTCATTCAAGAATGAACATCTAGCACAAAAGTAAAACATTTATACTAAAGCACATTTTGAAATGCTGCACACTATTCAACTTATAAATCAATGAATTTAATCTTTATACATAACTCGTCTCACACCACAAAATCCACCTGACCTAGTTAATCTCTCAACTTGTTCCATAAATAAATAAATAAAATCATCACTTCACTTCTACTCCTATTTATAATCAAATTACAAACCAATCCAAACTCTCTATAAGTGTAATGTATGTAATCTTTTGATTTTTCTGGAGTTAGATTTCAAACACCCAATGGTCGATTTTCGAACGTAAAAATGCAACTCAATCCAACCAAGATCTCAACAATGGCAGCTTCCGTTTTCTCCTTATCGGCAAAATGCAAAGTCTGCAACAGAAGCGCGGAGGGCTTGGCATCAAACTTCATCTTCTCGAAACTCCTCTCCATCTGCCACTTAACGGTGTCGTCCGCCACCGGCGCCACCCACTCCATCATCTCCGCCACCGCCTCCCTCCACCCCGCCGCCAGACACGCGTCGTTCTCCGCGTACTTCATGTTCTTACTCAGCTTCGCCCTCACCACCGATTTCAGATTTTCCGGCAACATTTCGTACAACGATTCACGCTCCTCGTTACTAACGCAAATCGTCGAATCTAAATACTTCTCCGCTAGTAATATTATATTCGCGTAACGCATCACCAGACCCGACCCGCCCACGGTTGACGACCCGGCCAGGTGGAAAACCCGATTCGTTTGAACCGCGTCAGAGAAGATTGAGGAATTCCGGCTGTAGAATCTGACAAATACGGGCTTTGATTGGGAAAGCAGGGGGCCCGAATGAGGGAATATTTTCTCATTTGAATTAATCTTCCTCTGCGGCCCGAAAACAGAGCATATTCTCTTATACAAAACGCACACGATTTTCGCCATCAAATCGACGCTTTTATCGAACGATTTTCCCCAGAGAGAAATCTCCCTCAGATACTTCACTTGTTTGCGTTGATTCTCCAATTTCTGAATAAAAATAACGACTTCCGGTTTCTGCATTTCGGCGTGTTTATTCTTCATTTGCTTCAACTTCCTCTCGGAAACTTCCATTTCCGTTAAAGCTTCCAACGATTCGTGCAGCCGCGACGTCGTTTCGACTAATTTTTCAAACTTACGGATCTTCCTTTCCGTTGAAACCGAAGCGTATTTCAGTTTTTCGAAATTAACGACGCCGTTTTTCATGTCCTTATAAATAAGGTCAAATCGATTGAGCCCGAAATCATTACACTTCTTACCTAATCGAGAAACAGCAGCCGCGGCCCGATCGAGATCCTCGAGCCTCTCGGCCCACGCTAGTTTCAACAGAAACCCCTCATCGCCGGAGTTTAAAAACGCGACTCCCTTTGACTTTATAACGCCATTTTTCAGCTTGGAAATTTCTTCATCGGTAATGGATTTGTATAGAGAGAGTAGTCTGGACATAGTCCTGGCCGTCTCGAATGCGAGGATTCCTAGATTGTTGCTGCTTTGTTTCTTTCCGTCGACGGAGAGTCGTCGGAAATTGGGATCAGGCGACCAATTGAGATTCTTGAACCCAACCATTGGTTTAATGAATATGGGGTTTATGGAATTGTGTTGGGATTTAGTAGTGGAAAGGGGAATGTTTGTGATGGTGTTTATACATGGAAATGGATGTCGGGAGGATGAAAGTTGGAGGAATTTTCATGGTAGGAATGCGCGTATGGTTGGAGTGAGAAAGGAGTATAAGACAGGTTGGTTTATGAAATTGAAGGATTTTGAGAGAGATTGGGAATTACAAAGAGATGTGTACAAGAGTGTTGACCGAATTTAGTTACAGTAAGTAATTAAATGTGATGATTGATGAGTTGTTGTGGAGTATACGATGAAGTGTTTGACCAGTTCGTTTTTTTTTTTTTCTCTCTATGTTACATGCCGCCGGAGAGAATTTTTTATTCATACGATTATACCCGTTTGTAATGTTACACACGTTAAGAGTATTTATACACACTTCCTTCATATATTCCAAATCAATTAACTCTATTTTTGTGTATTGAGTTCAAATTAACCACCTATTTTACGGCGTGGTTCATTTATCTTGTACATTCACGGAGTATTGATTTTATGCATAGAGTAGAGATGAATAAGGTATGATCAATATATTTTCTAAAAAGGTAAAATATGCAAATTTATGAACAACTTAAAAAAGAGAATAAATACACTTTATATGAACAAAAGAAGTATTTTATTGTCTTCAATACATTACACGTGTTATTAAAAAGAGAAATCTGTGTTGGTTGAGCTTAGAACTAACTCATTTTTTTACCCCTATGAAGTATCTAGAACCGTAAAACAAAATTAGTTTATTTTGTCATATTTTGCAAGACATTAAGCCATTATTCAATTATATTTTAATGTGTTGCTGTGCATGTTCTCTAGGGTAGATCATAGAAAAATCGAAAGAGCGGTACATTATGAATATATATAAAATTTATTTTTAATGTGAAAATGGCATAAAATTATGCTACTTATTTTGGGGTTTTGTGTTTATATTTACTAATTATTCATTTTATGACATTTTATTTATTTTTTGTATCTAGATATTTCTATTTAACACTCCCTTCATATTTTACTAGATGATTGCATGTTTTTCTTTTAAGTCAATTTTTTACTATATTACTCATTTCTTTAAAAAAAAATGTAATTTTATTAACATTATTACACATTATATACTCTATCTATTTTATAACTTTAAATATTACTCTCACGTTCCACTATAAGTTTTTTCATTCCATTTTTTTGTATAATATTTTTTTTCTCTCAATGACATCACTTATATTTTATTATAATTCATCTCATACTTATTTATTATTTTCTGCATCACCATCACATCACTTCTACTACATCTATTACTTTATTATATTTCTTAATCGAAACATTCAAAAGAAAAGAAAAATTTATAATGAAATGGAGGGAGTAGTATTAAATAACTTTTACATTAAAATTTATGTCAAGATCAAATGAGTAGTCAAACAAAACTTAGAGGCGGCACTATGTATTTTTAAATATATTAAAACTCGATTTCTATTAAATAAGACAATAAAAGGTAGAAAATTAGAAATCATAAATTCACATACCGAATTAGAATTAGAGACCGAAGTGTAATTAAAATTTTGCCTGAAAAACCCTAGCTAGAGACGACTAGGTAAATAGTTGACAAACTTAGTTGCCCATTCAATGGGTTAGATAAATTGCAGTAAACTACATTAAAAAAAAAAATCTTTTGATTTTGAGACACGTATTAATGTAGTGCGATAAGAATTCAGAGGAATTGACACTTAACCAACTCTAATAGAAGACTCGATAATTCATGAAAGGAAATACTATAATTTAAAAACAAAAGCTTATCTTAATATGTGTTATTAATTAAGATCGAAGTGGTTGACAGTTAGTGGCAACACGTCTTTATTCTAAATCATATATACAATGTTTATTTTTAATTGTGTTTGATTTTATGTAATTTATTAATGTGTTTTGGTTAGGAGGGTGTATTCTAAGATTGTATTAAATTTTTTTGAATTTTAAAAGGTTGGTGAATTTAGAAAATTTATAGAGTCCATGATTTTTTTTTTATTGATTTACATAGATTTTTATAGACTTCGGCGTTGAAACTATTGATGCAAATGTATATAAAACACACTTGTATATAAAAAAACTTATTCAAATTGTGTTGAAAAATATAAAAAATACACTGGTTCCAAAAAATTACTCTCTCCGTCCACCAAAAGTGTGCTCATTTCTTTTTTTTTGGTGCACAAAAAAATATGCTTATTTTATTTAAATAATTAACTTTTGAATATTTTTTCTACTTTATTAAGAAGATTGAGTATCTATCAACAATATTCTTTACTCGTTACCTCACATATATTTTTTATAATTAAAATATGATTTTTTTAAAAAAACATGTATAAAAAAAGTGAGCACACTCTTGATGGACTGATGGAGTACATTATTATTCTCATCTTCATTCACATTGCCTTCATTTCCATCACCATTATACCTTGGCCTCATTTCCCACATAACATTAATAACATTAGCAATACTCGTTCTCCATATATTAGCTTCCGTTCTTTCTTTTACTCCCTCTGTCAAATAAAATTTTAATTTTGTTCACTTCTTTTTATACATGTTTTTAAAAAATTATATTTTAATTATAAAAAATATATGTGGAATAAAAAATAAAGAATATTGTTGGTACATACTCAATCTTGTTAATAAAGTAGAAAAAATACTTAAAAATTAATTATTTCAATAGAATAAACATATATTTTATAGATAAAAAAATAGGTATGATCAAAATTCTACAGAACAGATGGAGTACTTTTTTGGGTTGACTTCTCTGAGTTCTTTGAGTGTATATAGACCTCGAACATTTCAGGGAACATTGAAGGTAGTATGGAATCAAATAGACTATTTTGAGATAATCCTACAAACATCTCATTTTCAGCATTATAATTCAAACATTCTTTGCGTACATCTCAATTTTCATCATCTCTTAATGTCCTTGCATCAATAGCACTACCTAATTCAATGCAAAATTATGTTGAGATTAAATTAAGTAAATGTTTCAATCTCTACCAATCTACAACTTCACAGATTTACGAAGAAGGGAAGAGTAATAGAGAGAAAGAATCGATATAAGTCCATTAGCATTCAAAACTGCTCATTGACGAAGCTCAACAGCTTTGCCAAGATTCACTGCAAAATTTAACCACACAAATTCTTCATTAAATAAGATAGATATCACTACCCAATTCAATGTACCTTTATTAGAGTATACTACCTCGTTAGAAGAACGACAAAATGTTTTTTTTTCTTCTGGAGTTTTCTGAATCTGCAAATCCGTTGAAATCTTGTACTCCCTCTGTCCCATAGGAATTTGCACACTTTCCATTTATGGATGTCCCATACCAATTTGCACACTCCATAAAAGGAAATATTATCATAACCCTCACCCTCAAAATATACACATATTTACCCATATGTCATTACTTTTTCACACTCAATCTACCTTTTACTTTACTTTGTTCATAAAAGTTTACAAAATTACCCCTCAAAACATCACTCATTACACTTTTTCTTACACATTTATTAAAATGTGTGCCATTTCTAGTGTGCAAGTTCCTCCGGGACGGAGGGAGTATTTTTTAAGGAGTTGGTCTCCTGTGCACAGTGTGCACGTGCACACTAATGCACAGGTCAATCCTATATCTATTCATAAAGGCAAATAAATATAACTAAGTAATGAATGTTCTAGTGGTTATAGATACTCTTCATAAGCCTGAGGTCAAAGGTTCAAATCCTTTTAAACTTCTTTTTTTTTTCACTAATAATTTTTTTTTCCTTTTTTTTTCACGTTTTTTTTTCCTTTTTTTTTTTCGTTTCTACTTTTCATTAATTGTTTTTTTTTCCCTTTTTATTTTCTTTTTTGTTTTTTTTTCCTTTTTTTTCACGTTTTTTTTTTCCTTTTTTTTTCCTTTTTTTTTCGTTTCTACTTTTCATTAATATTTTTTTTTTCGTTTTTTTTAAGATTATTTTTTTTCCGTTTCTATTTTTCATTAATAAAATTTCCACTTTTCACTAACAATTTGTTTCTACTTTTCATTAATATTTTTTTTTTCGTTTTTTTTAAGATTATTTTTTTTTCCGTTTTTTTTTTCCGTTTCTATTTTTCATTAATAAAATTTCCACTTTTCACTAACAATTTTTTTTTTCGTTTCTTTTTTCACGTTTTTATTTTTTCATTTCTATTTTTTAATTAATAATTTTTTTTTTTCGTTTCTACTTTTCATTAATAAAATATCCACTTTTCACTAATAAAAATTACCACTTTTTCAATAACAAAATTACCACTTTTCAGTAACAAAATTTCCACTTTTCAATAATAATATCTACCACTTTTCAGTAATAAAATTTTCACTTTTCAATAATAAGAATTACACTTTTCAGTTAAAATATCTACCACTTTTCAATAATAAAAATTACATTTTTAAGTTAAAATATCTACCACTTTTTAATAATAAGAGTTAAAATATCTACCACTTTCAATAATAAAAACTACATTTTTCATTTAAAATATATTCCACTTTTCAATAATAATAATTACATTTTTCAATAACAAAATCTACCACTTTTCATTTCTTAATTAATTAATTAATTAATTTACCATTATTAATTAATTACAGTTCTCATTTTTATCGACCAATATTTACAATTATTAATTAACTTACAATTCTCATCACTAAATTAATTAATTAATTAATTTACAATTATTAATTAATCTATCATTTTCATTTTTATTTTGCTTATGGTTATCATTGTTAACTTAATTAATTAAAACGAGTATATTTAATTATAAATTGTACCGTTAAAATTATTGTTAAAATTGAAAAAAATGTTATTCTTATTATTGAAAAGTGGTAAATTTTGTTATTGAAAAATGTAATTATTATTATTGAAAAGTGGTAGATATTTTAACTGCAAAATGTAGTTTTTATTATTGAAAGTAGTAGATATTTTAACTAAAAAGTGTAATTCTTATTATTGAAAAGTGGTAGACATTTGAACTGAAAAGTGTAATTCTTATTATTGAAGAGTGGTAGATATTTTAACTTAAAAATGTAATTTTTGTTATTGAAAAGTGATAGATATTTTAATTGAAAAGTGTAATTCTTATTATTGAAAAGTGGTAGATATTTTAACTGAATATTTTAATTGAAAAGTGTAATTCTTATTATTGAAAAGTGGAAATTTTGTTACTGAAAAGTGGTAGATATTTGAACTGAAAAGTGTAAATCTTATTATTGAAAAGTGGTAGATATTTTAACTTAAAAATGTAATTTTTATTATTGAAAAGTGTAATTCTTATTATTGAAAAGGGGTAGATATTTTAACTGAAAAGTGTAATTCTTATTATTGAAGTGTAATTCTTATTATTGAAAAGGGGTAGATATTTTAACTGAAAAGTGTAATTCTTATTATTGAAAAGTGGTAGATATTTTAACTGAAAAGTGTAATTCTTATTATTGAAAAGTGGTAGATATTTTAACTGAAAAGTGTAATTCTTATTATTGAAAAGTGGAAATTTTGTTACTGAAAAGTGGTAATTATTATTACTGAAAAGTGGAAATTTTGTTACTGAAAAGTGGTAGCTATTAATAGTGAAAAGTGTAATTCTTATTATTGAAAAGTGGTAGATATTTTAACTGAAAAGTGTAATTCTTATTATTGAAAAGTGGTAGATATTTTAACTGAAAAGTGTAATTCTTATTATTGAAAAGTTGAAATTTTGTTACTGAAAAGTGGTAGATATTTTAACTGAAAAATATAATTTTTATTATTGAAAAGTGGTAGATATTTTAACTGAAAAGTGTAATTCTTATTATTGAAAAGTGGAAATTTTGGTACTGAAAAGTGGTAACTATTATTACTGAAAAGTGGAAATTTTGTTACTGAAAAGTGGTAGCTATTAATAGTGAAAAGTGGTAATTTTGTTACTGAAAAGTGGTAATTATTATTAGTGAAAAGTGGAAATTTTGTTACTGAATAGTGGTAACTGTTATTAGTGAAAAGTGGAAATTTTATTAATGAAAAGTAGGGACTATTATTATTGAAAAATGAGTAATTATTGAAAAGTGGAAGTGAGTAACAAAAAAAAAAGAAAAAAAAAAGAAAAAAAAAAGAAAAAAAAAGGGAAAAAAAAAGAAGAAAAAAAAAACGGAAAAAAAAAAAAGAAAAAAAAACGAAAAAAAAAAGAAAAAAAAAACGGAAAAAAAAAGTTTGAAAAGATTTGAACAGCTCTATGCTTATGAGAATTGTAAATTAATTAATTAAGTGATGAGAATTGTAAATTAATTAATAAAGTAATGGATTATAAATTAATTAATTAATAAATAGAAAAAAAATGGAATTATAACCATAAGTAGAGAAAAAGATAAGTAGAGAAAAAGGATAAGAAGTTAGGGTGAGAGGATAAGGACAAAAGCATGTGCACCAAACCTGTTTTGGTGCACATGGTGCATTTAAGAATTTCCCTTTTTTAAGAGATTTTGAAGAGTAAAATCTATTTATATTTTTGAAAGAGAATCCAACAAAATTCATATTCATAGGCCTTGTTTGATTTATTGGATTGTGTAGGAAATATTATTTTATCCATGAAATTCCCATGTTTGGTTTGTTAGAAATTGGCCCGAGATTAATTATGGCCCGGTATTATTTTCTCACTTAATCACCTACATGCATGATTATTAGTCTAGCAGGGAAGGTGAGTTAATTAGTCCTTGAGAATAAAAATGATGTGATTTGACTATACTGCCCTTACCAACTAAAATAATTACAATTTGCCACATATATATATCTTTTAATGTCAAATGGTATTTTTGCCATTTAACACTAAAATTTAAAATTTAATCTATCAATCCAAACATGAATTTTAAATCAATTTTTCAAATTGTCCCATTAAATCCTATCCTAATATATTTATCATATCCAGCAAACCAAACAAGCCCATAGAGTATTAAAATCATGTAATGTCGTTAAATATCTAAAGATTTTTTAAAAAAATTTAAAATACCTCATTATTTTTAAAGACTTTTGAAAATTCAAATTTAATAACCTCAGATTTTGAAAGTCTAAAAAAATCATACCAATACATAACTAGTAATATTATTGTATGTTTAAAAAATCAATACAAAAGTTTTATTTGTAATTAAAAAAATATATAGCATTTTGTAAGTTTACTTACTGTTAAAGACAAATTCTATTATACAAATGGACGCATACATACTATTTAATGTTACGTGATTTGAAAAATATAATATCATTTATTCAATTGAATTTTAATCAATACAATCAAATTAAAATTACTTGTATTGTTTAATTACATCATATAATAAAGTGTGGACAAATTTTATCACAATTAAGCCAAAATAAAAATAAAAAATCATTAGACGTGAATATGTGACACGCAATTTACATTACATTACAGCCGTACTGAATTTAGAACATGCGAATAAAGTCCTCAAAATTTGCATGTGATGTGAAAACATGAATTTCTACCTTTATCTCTTTATTTTTTTAATTCGGTGCAATAACTAATGTTTATTAGTAATTAAAATATATGAAAATTCACAACAATTTGGTAGTGGCAAAAAATTATGTCATCTCAAGTTTACACTAACTTCTTTTTATTTTTTTATTTAAGTATCCTTCCTGTGCACAGTGCAGATGAGCAATGTTGTACGGACACAATATCATTGAGCATCAAAGTTTCACCCTAAGTTTTTTTTTTTAAATATTGACAGATCATATATAAGATAATGACACTTCATATATACAATAATAAAAAAATAGAGTTTACAAAAATTCACTAGGGATGTACTCTTTTGTTGTTTATGTACAAATTGAATATATAGATTATAATCATTATATATTGCATCATGTTTATTGGAGGCAGATATTTGGATTAGATTTAATTCGAATATACAAATAGGAAATAAACCGTGATTTACCCCTTTTATATGTGACCCGAATCCGATTACAAGGTGGTTGGTCGAGTTTTGTGCACCGATCTTCAATTTGTGTATGAATTTCGACCAAGACAAAAAGAAAAAAAAAATTAATCAGATTTGAACTCAACGACTAATTTAAAATAGGTAAAATTGTAAAACTTGCTCATTAAGTTTTTTTTTTTGAGAGTAACTTGCTCATTAAGTTAGGAGTAGCGAAAATTGTCTATTTTATTAGAGGTAGCAATTTATGCTCCCCACTTTTTCTTCTTCTTTTTTTTTTTTTTTGTAATTTATGTCTAAAGTTTCTGAAAAATGTAAATATCATATTCACCATTGTTACCGCCATTTTTTGATATATTAAAAGACGTCGTATATTAAATTATTCATCTGTCTAAACTCATCAATTTGTTACTCAAATTGCTTGTACGTTCCAACAACCACTCAAATTGAAAAAAAAAAAAAAACAACTCAACAAATATAAATTTGGATGTTCATTAACTCCAATTTTTCGCTAATAAAATTTCAATAATCATTACAAATAAGCCTAATAATTGGAATTGACATCTTTCAAAAGTGTGTTGAGGGTGATTTTGAGTCGATCGATAATGCAAAACAAGTGTTAGACTTGTTTAACTTATAATAAAAGCCTCCCATCCTTAAAAATTAGATCAATAAAAATAACGCTTAAAATTAAAGTCAATAAAAGAATATATGGATTTTCTTAAATATATAAGTTAGTTACAATAGTTACATTAACCAAATATTATATTTGAAAGAAAAGAAAATAAAGCACAACATATAAATTTTAAAATGGAGGGGCACGTGCTCAAGAGTATAAAATGTGGCACCGTCTTTGATCATTAATCTGGCTGCATAAAGAGTCAACAAATTCTTAAATCATCGACTTATTTTTTTATAATGTTAAATTGCCCTTCAAATTTATAATTAAAATTTAATTTCATGAACTCACTTGATAGAAAAATTGATGATTTTATTTATTTTAATGATCTCGTCAAATATTATGTAAGCGCGGGCTAATATCACACGGCGTTTTGCTCTCCACACCTGAAGTAAAATTATATCTAAAATGTCATTATATAAATGGACTAAAATACTCTTAATGTATATTTATCATATTTATAATTAAAAAAAAAAAAATCTATTTTACTCTATACACTCAAGTACTGACCCATATACCCATCATTTTCAAACATACACTCATTTTACTCAATATCATGATTTTAATTAGAAAGAAACTTAAACCCTAAACCACATATTCGACTTCCTTGTGATTGTTAAACAAATTCATATAGTGAAGAAGGAGAAAGAGGGGAAGAAACTAAGAACGAGTTTCGAAAAATGTTTTATGAATTTTTCCGTGCATTTCATCCGTTCAAATGATAAATATATATAGAATTTACTTACAGAGATGATTATAAAAGTCACGATAGAAAATTGCAAAGATGGCAACCAACCAGTGTTGATATGTTGTTATGTCGACCATCCGTAGTTGACCATTTGTAATATGGGCTAGAAATGGTCGACATTTATTAATATTGGTTAACTATGATAAAAAAATATATATATAATTTTGGTAGGTTGTGATCGATCAGTTAATTACTTATATTTTTCAATTTATTTTGATTTTATTCATAGGACTCTAACACGATGTCTACCAAGGAGAATTATCATGGATTACACTGACGTATTCAATACTAGAGACGAATTACTAAGTTGGGTATATACGTGGTGTGACAAGACAACACAATATTTTTATTGTTTTGAAGAGGTCAGATGGGGGAGGAAGCTATCAAAAAGATCAAGTGTTATTTAATTGTGAACGAGGTGGCAAGTAGCATCATTTTAATGACAAAAAAACATGGAAAGTAGACGGGGATTGTAGGCCAACGAGTTAAATTAGGGTAAAAAGTCTAGAGGGATGGGTAAATAGTTTTCTTACAAATTCTTTTGTATCCTTAGTTGATAAGCTAACTTGCATACAAATCAGCTACAGATAATTAATAGCTGAAAGAGTACGAAGTGTTCAACTCGAGCTTATAACTATCCTATTGACGGTTAGGTAAGTTGATTAGTTGAAAAACTATCAACTAAAGTTGAGTGCTAAAGTGTGTAAGCCCTAAATTAATAATTATACTCGTCTGATCAATTTTTCTTACTTAGAACTTTTCTTAAATTTTATACAAGTGAAAATCATATACTTTCTTTGTCCAATTTCATTATTCCTACTTTTCTTTTTTGGTTGTCCAATTTTATTATGCCCATACCCTCCTCCTACCATCACTTATTTACTCACTTTGCCATTCACTTTATTCATAAACAATCATTTATTTACAAATGGACCCCACAATACCCCATCATATCTTCAACTTATTTACTTTATGAATAAATTAATCAATATTCATTAAAACTTGTGTCGGAAGAAGTGGGCATAATAAAATTGGACGAATGGAATATTAGTTAGTTTGGTGCACAATTGATAAATAAGTGTATTATGGTGTTTATCAAAATAGATAAGATGACATATAAGATAATGAAAGTAATAAACGACATAAGTATTTATAGTGGTTCAAAAAATTAGCTTCTACAATCACTTTTACAGATTCAATTGTATTATTAATTCATTTCAAAAGAAATCTTAATTCGAAGTGTCAAGAGATACTCATAGACATATTTCCCTTTGTTGGATTTGTCTCAATATTTTAAACTCGATCGATCAATATTTCAAGTGAGGTGATGGGTAACTAAAATGCGATCTCTATCTCCCTCACATTATTTTTGCATTATGCCTTCTCAAGTATCTAAAGTTATTTAAAATTAAGTTTTTGAAAGAAATTTAATTTAAAAAATAAAATAAAATAAAAACTCATCAGATTCACATCACAGAGGTGTTATATATCCGTGACTTATGATCATATCTGATTCATAATTTTTAAATATCAAATAAAATCCAATTTTATACTACGGAGTATATAACATCGTCTAATGTGGGATTCTTTTAAAAAATAATTTCCAACTTCTCTATTAATGATTATTGACTTTATGTTAATTATTAAGCTCATTTTTATGATCACCGTCCCTTCTGAGCATTCAGATTCGAACAGATGGCAGATAATTAATTAATTAATTAATTACGGAGTATTAACGAAAAATATGTTATTAATGTCAAGACGACTTTTTGCCTTGTTTTTCCTGTTGTCTGTTGAGACCCATTATCCCAAGTCATGTGATTTATCAATTGATATTTTCATGTAAATATTACTAATATATACTCCCTCCGTTCGCCTATAAGCTTCCCATTTTACCATTTTGGTCCGTCCGTCTATAAGCTTCCCATACCCTTTTTGATAAGTACTTTTTTTTACACATCATTTTATATCTTACTTTTTCTCTCTATTTTTCTCGTCTCTCAATCACATCACTTGTACTATATCTATTATTTAATCATTTTTCTTAATCTATGTGCCAAAAAGTAACGGGAAATTTATAGGCGGACGGAGGGAGTACTTCATAATATACCAGAATTCTCATCTCTCTACAAGTTCGTACTTTTAGATGAGACGAAATTTTTTCATGGTATCACAGCCTCCAGGAATTAATATACAAGAATTAATTTCTCACCTCTCCACAAGCTTGCTTCTCGCAGCCTCCTGCTCACCCAGTTGTTGATCCACCACCTACTCATCAACTTTCTGTTCCGACTCACCCGATGGTTACTCGTGTCAGATCTGAGATATTCAAGCCTCGACACATTGCCGACATTGCGACCACTGGACTTCTGTTCGCCCTTTCGATCTCAGACGAGTCTAGGGGTTTCAAATCGGTCCTTAAACATCCACACTAGTTAACTGCAATGCAATTTGAGCTCGATGCCCTGCATGCTAATCAAACTTGGGAGCTCGTTCCTCGCCCTCCCTCTACAAACATTGTTGGTTCAAAATGAGTCTTTCGCACCAAATTTCTTGCAAAATAAATGGTACAATTGATCGTTACAAAGATCGTCTGGTCGCCCAGGGCTTCTCGTAGGTTCCTGGTCTTGACTTCTCGCCCACATTCAGTCCATTCGTCAAGGCCGCTATTATTTGCATCATCTTGTGTCTGGCTGTTCGAATTATGTGGCACATGCACCAGCTCGATGTAAACAATGTTTTTCTCCGTGGAAAATTGACGAACACTGTTTACATGGCTCAACCTCCTGGCTTTGTTGATTGTCGCTTTTCCGACTATGTTTGTCGCCTCAAGAAGGCACTTTATGGTCTTCGGCAAGCTCCCCTAGCCTGGTTTGTTCGCTTCAGTGGCTTCCTTAAGACTTTGAGTTTTCCGTGTAGTCGAGCAGATCCTCCCCTCTTCTACTTCAGACGTGGTAAAGTCACTTTATACCTCTTGCTTTATGTGGAAGACATTATTGTGACGGGGAGCGATCAGGATGTCATTCGACGCTTTATTTGTCGTGTCAACAAAGAATTTGCGATCAAAGATCTTGGTCGCCTCACCTACTTCCTCGGCCTCGAGGTCACTCACTCGGTTGACGGTCTCTTCCTCAGCCAAGCGAAGTATGCTTGCGATGTCTTATCTCGAGTCGAGTTACTCGACTCAAAACCTATCTCCACTCCCCTCGCAGCCGGGGAGTCCTTGGTCAGTACAGGTGCCCCTTTTGCCGACCACACTCTTTATTGCTCGCTCGTTGGCGCACTACAGTACCTGACGATTACTCGTCCTGATCTTTCATATACTTTGAATCATGTTAGTCAGTTTCTACACTCGCCGACCATCGATCACTTTCTCGCCGTAAAAAGGATCCCCAGATATGTTAATGGCACTATCAACTATGGGCTCTCATTTGGCAGGACTTGTGACTACTCGCTTGTTGGTTACTCTGATGCGGATTGGGCTCGTTGTACTGAGACTCATCGCTCCACGTATGGCTATTCGGTTTTTTTGGGTGGAAATTTAATCTCTTAATTGAAGCGCGAAGAAACAACCCAGTGTTGCTCGCTCGAGCCGTGAATCCGAGTATAGCGCACTCGCGAACACAACTCAAAAAATGATTTGGGTCACTCAACCTTTTCGGGAGCTTGGTTAGTTTCCTTCCTCGGCCCCTACACTACTTTGTGACAACAAGAGTGCCTTGTTTTGGAGTCAAAACCCAGTTGCTCATAAACGAGCAAAACACATCGATATTGACTACCATTTTGTTCGCGAATTGGTCTCATCGGGTCGCCTCATCACCAAGTTCGTCCCATCCACTCTTCAGCTTGCCGACGTCTTCACCAAAAATCTTCCTCGCCCTACTTTCGAATTGTTAAGTTCCAAACTCTGTGTTCGATTGCATCCACAACATCTCTTGACGTTGGGTAATAGTGAATAATAATATAGGAATAATAAATTTTAATTTAGTCCATATATTTTGTATATATCTCTTTCATATGATTTGTTGTATTTACCTTATTAATCTCATTGTAAATACTTATATATAGTGGATTATTATTACATTCTATATTATTATTCCCTATTATATATATACTTCTGTGAGTACTACTTTATTAATAAAGAATAATGTAAGTAGGGTAATTTTTACGGTAGTCAAATTTTACAAAGTGACTATGTCGAATCGCGCCATGTGGCGTCGTAAACGTCGTACCGATCTGCTACCTGTTATTAGAGATGTTTATCCGGGCCGGGCTAACCGGGCTGGCCCGTTTAACCCTGAAAAATGCAGGGTTAGGGTTCATGAATCATAGGCCCGTTTAAATTCAGGCTTTTTTGACCCGGACCGGTTAGCCCGCGGGCTAAACCGGGCCAGCCCGCTAGCCCGAGTTGTTACCTTTTTTTTTTTTTAATAAATAACATACGAACAAATTTTGAGTCATTTGGCTCATAGCCATAACTATAAGCATTAAGCAACCCATATCATTTATTAGTTATTATTACTATTTTTTTTATTAGATTATGAATTTTTTTAGCTTTATTTAATCATATTAGGGACCAATTAGTTCTAGAATTGTGTTTAAATCATAATTTTGTTTTCTTATTTATCGATCATTAACTAATTATATATTTTTCTATTTTATTTTCTTATTGGACGTGTCAATTGGAACCTTAAATTTTAAAAGAAAAAAATATTATTGTAGCCCGTTAGTGGCCCGTTTAGCCCGTGGCCCGCTAGGGTTAGGGTTAGGTCCCAACAATTGTAGGACCGTTAAGTACGAACCGGTTAAGGCCCTAACCCGTTTAGCCCGTAGCCCTGTAGGGCTGGCCCTATAGGGTTAGAGCCAACCCGATAGACAACTCTACCTATTATACATGTTTAAGTTATTTATATCATTTTTTAAATTGTATTTTATTATTTACTATATTACTCTTCTTTTATTTAAATTATTTTTAATATATATATTAAATAAAATTACTGTTCTACCCTTTCTTTATACAAATATTATTATTTTAAAAATTAAATAAACCAATCCAAAATTTAATTAAATAATAGATTAGTTAAATTATAAATTATGTTTTTTTTTCTTCCCCAATTCCAATTAGTCTGGCACGATTCTTAAGAATTTTGAAAATGACTTATTTTTCCTCAAATTTAATTTGATTTTTTTTAATTTGTTTTTTTTTGTTAATAAATTGATTTGATTTGTTTTTTTGTTATTAATTTTATTAATAACATAAGGGTTAGTATGTAATTTTAACATTACATATTTTAATTAAATTAATAAATATAATAGATTATTTTATTGTATAAGAATAAAAATGTAATTTTACAATAATTTATTTTAATTAATTTAATTTAATAGAAAATACAAATTTATGACACATACGATGAATACATACAGTAAAATATACAAAAAGATAACAGGTCATCAAGTTTAAACCTTTAGATTAGATTTTTAATGACTTAACTTTAGATTAGATTTTTAATGACTTAAATTAACTGACTACGGTAGTTATTACGACACCCTGACTACATGTAAGAGTTCCCAAGTAGATATGCAAAGTTGAAAACTAAGACTTCCTTTAAATTCAAAGTAGAAATTTTATTTAAGTTTAATTTAATTCAATCTAAAAGATTTGAAGTATTGAAAATAACCAAATTTTATACGAAGAAATGAATCTACCCACTTATCAAATTATTAGGAATTAATACAGGAAAATTAATACCATCACAGCTAATCTATATATAAACCATTAATATTCTTAAAATCTTTTTTTTTTTTTTTTTGTTGATCATTGGACAATTGCGCGCATTACACAGAGACCAATCTAGCTAGTTTCGAGATACAAATAAAAACAAGTATCTCTTTTTATTTTTGGTTTAGTTAAAAAAAAAAAATTCTTACAAATTGAATAGATATTCTTGCAATATTATATTTATAACACATTTGACGATCCTTTTTCCTTGCATATATTCTGACGTAATTAACCCAGGCGTTGGACGGCCGATTGTCTCTCACATAACCTTATTTTAAACCTATTTAATTTTAAATTCAAAACTAAATAAAATACATTTCAATCAATTTCATTAGGCAGACTTTTATGAAAAAATTTACGTATTTAATTCCGAAGGGAAGAACTTATATCTTATTCGTATCGTACCACAACCAACTCCACCTGAAGAAATTTAACTCTTATCATAATTCATCCCTATCTAAACTCTAATACTTGGAATGTTTACAACTAATATTTGAAATACACACAATATATGTATTCATATTTAACCTTTAACAATATTAATTGTTGTTACGGTGATTGTGTTTAGAACTTTGTTTTATAGTTTATTAACTTGCTCATTACCTCACATAAACTATTAAATTTGAAAACATACATATTTATGCTATAAGATAATCATTATAGTTTTTTTAATTAAAAGTTTATAATGACAAGATCTGTCATTAAAAATTAATTTTATATCATTACATTTTTTTAGCTAAATAAATTGACAAAAACTTATATACAATATTTCACCATAGTGTTATGGTGCAATTTCACTAATTGTTATGTTTTTATCCGGTAACCAGTACCTATTCTTCCTCCTTTTTCAGGTCGCTCTTCTGCGCTTTCTCTCTCCTTCTCTTCTGGGCTTTCTTTTCTTTTCTTCTGCACATTCAGATCTGGTCTGCTAATCACGAAAGAGAAAAATCAATTCAGATCTGATCTGCAAATCACGAAAGAGAAAAATCATTATTTATTTTTTGAATAAATTTCTGAATGAGAAAAAATCAACAATAATACAACACACAGATTTATTCAAATTAATTGTTGATAATTATGTCTTTTTATTTGTAAGGATTGATAAATTATTCAACATGGTTGTGTTTTTCGTATTTTCAATTATTGTTCTTCGTCTTTTTTAATGTGGGTATCTCATTCACTCTCAATAATGACCGTTTTATTTATACAGTAATACATTTTTCTTAATACAGTAATACACTTGTTTTTATATAGTAACACATTTTTCTGTGTTACTTTAAGGTCAAATATGTGTTATTCAAAAGTCAATTGTGTGTAACTTGTCCTTACAATAACACGTATTTGTCCGTACAGTAACATATAATTGTATTTATAGTAACACAGATTAAGAACAAATTTTTCTATTTTATCCTTCCTTAAATTAATTTGTATTAATATTTTGTGTGAAAAGATAATTTATATGTTATTTGTACTTACAGTAACACATATTTGGTCTTGTAGTAACATATAATTGTCTTTATAGTAACACAGACCTGGAACCCGTTATCCCGATAGCCTTCGGCGCGCGACTTTTGCGCGATTTTTAAGGAAATATTCGTTTGACCGGTCAAACCCGCTACAGATCCGCAAATTTTGACCCTTCCTTAAATATACTAATATTTCACGTGAAATATTGCACATAACAGCACAAATAAATTATAATTAATGAATGGATTGTGTTATTAAAACTTTTTTTTTAAATGTAAGTACATTTGCATGAAAACGACAAGAAATAACTTATACTATTAGTAAATTTGGAAAATTAGGTTAATTAGTAGTAATTCATATCTATAAAATCTATAAAGAAACGTACAATGTTCCATTGCAGATAATTTAAGTTAATTAAGTGGGCTCAAAGAAAGTTGTTGCTAAATCAATAAACACAAATGTGATATTTGAATGTTTAAAAAAAAACATATTTATGTGTAATTGGACTCCCGGTATTTTTTATAATATAAGAATCTACATGGTCATATATATATATATATATATATATATATATATATATATATATAATAATACAGAGTCCCACTCCACTGCGTAAATTTTTTTTTGAAGCAGCAAAATATTATTAGAACGTTCAGCAAAATATTATTAGTGGGTATAAGGAATATCCCGAAAAAGTTACACCAGAAGATCACACTCGAGAGCGATCAAAGAAACAATAATATAAAAACTAACTAATACAATGAATGGGTTCACTATTCCAATCCCCAAAATTGTTCCAATGGTGTATCATAAATTTCGCTTTAAGCCATCTAAAAGTCTCTACCTTAATCCTTTGAATTATTTTGACTTCGTTGAATTGAGCCCCTCTAAAAACACTACAAAATAATGGGAAAATGGCAACGGCAAAGGCAACGGATCTGCCCTCACTATTGATGAAGGCAACGGCAAAGGCAACGGATGTCTGCCGTTGCCAATATGCTCGTTGCTATTTGAATGGCAACGGTTTTCCAACACCCACCCCCACCGCTGGGCCACCCATTTTTCTGGTTTTTTTCACACCCACCCCCACCGCTGGGCCACCCATTTTTCTGGTTTTTTTCGCAAATTTCGCTGTTTGCGGCGTTCGAACTCGGGATCTCTCGGTCTCGATGGCTTTTGGGCGCCCCCTGTGTGCCGTTTAGGCTAGGAGCTTTAGTCGACATGTTGTGAATGCAATTAATATATATTCAATTTAATTTTAGTTTTTAATTCTTTAATTCAATATTCATTCTAGCTTTAATTGTTGCTTATTAAATTATCAAAGCATATCATATTTATTTTTAAATGAGAATTAACTAAATTATATGTTTCAAATTAAATAATTTAATTACGGTATCAATTCACACTATTTAAATTTATTCTAATCTTCAATTTACAACATTTAAATTCATTCTAATTTTCAATTCACAACATTATAATTACATACAACATTGAGTATAATTATTTTCACTTATACATTTAAATTTATTCTAATCACATCATTTAAATTCATTCTAATTTTTAATTCACAACATTATAATTACATACAACATTGAGTATAATTATTTTCGCTTATACATGTAAATTAATTTATTCTAATCACATCATTTAAATTCATTCTAATTTTCAATTCACAACATTATAATTACATACAGCATTGAGTATAATTATTTTCGCTTATACATGTAAATTTATTCTAATCACATCATTTAAATTCATTCTAATTTTCAATTCACAACATTATAATTACATACAACATTGAGTATAATTATTTTCGCTTATACATGTAAATTTATTTTAATCACATCATTTAAATTCATTCTAAGTTTCAATTCACAACATTATAATTACATGCAACATTGAGTATAATTATTTTCGCTTATACATGTAAATTTATTCTAATCACATCATTTAAATTCATTCTAATTTTCAATTCACAACATTATAATTACATACAACATTGAGTATAATTATTTTCGCTTATACATGTAAATTTATTCTAATCACATCATTTAAATTCATTCTAATTTTCAATTCACAACATTATAATTACATACAACATTGAGTATAATTATTTTCGCTTATACATGTAAATTTATTCTAATCACATCATTTAAATTCATTCTAATTTTCAATTCACAACATTATAATTACATACAACATTGAGTATAATTATTTTCGCTTATACATGTAAATTTATTCTAATTAATCACATCATTTAAATTCATTCTAATTTTCAATTCACAACGTTATAATTACATACAACATTGAGTATAATTATTTTCACTTATACATTTAAATTTATTCTAATCACATCATTTAAATTTATTCTAATTTTCAATTCACAACATTATAATTACATACAACATTGAGTATAATTATTTTCGCTTATATATGTAAATTTATTCTAATCACATCATTTTAATTCATTATAATTTTCAATTCACAACATTATAATTACATACAACATTGAGTATAATTATTTTCGCTTATACATTTAAATTTATTCTAATCACATCATTTAAATTCATTCTAATTTTCAATTCACAACATTATAATTACATACAACATTGAGTATAATTATTTTCGCTTATACATGTAAATTTATTCTAATCACATCATTTAAATTCATTCTAATTTTCAATTCACAACATTGAATATAATTATTTTCGCTTATACATGTAAATTTATTCTAATCACATCATTTAAATTCATTCTAAATTTCAATTCACAACATTATAATTACATACAACATTGAGTATAATTATTTTCGCTTATACATGTAAATTTATTCTAATCACATCATTTAAATTCATTCTAATTTTCAATTCACAACATTAAATATAATTATTTTCACTTATCCATTTAAAATTATCAATTCACTTATCCATTTAATTAAAATAACATCACACACAACATTAAAATAAAAATTAATCCTAAATTAAGGCGACAGGGAAGGCAACGGGCCCACTGCCGTTGCCATTTAGCGAGGGGGGCCCGTTGCCAAATGGCAACGGGGCCCACTGTCGTCGCCTTTTCGCAACGGCCATTATAAGCCATCACCTTTTTGTAACAGCACTACAAAAAAGAGCTGTTTTACCGACGGAAATAGAGACAGAAATTCGGTCGGTAACCGTGTTTTCCGTCGGTGCCAACCTCGTCGGTAAGTGTTACCGACGGATTTTTTTTTCTTTTTTTTTTTATTTTTTTTAATTACCGACGGAATTTTTTTTTTTTAATTTTTTTGGAATATTCCGTCGGTAAATCAAAATTTAAAAAAAAAAATATTTTGCCTGGGCCCAGGCCAACGGGCTGGCCAGCCCGGCCCAGACCCAGCAAGGCCCGAACTAAATCTCAGAATTTAAGCGGCATACATGGGACTCGAACCCCGGGTGTGTGGGCGCCTAGTGAGGAGCGCCCACCACTCGGACAAGTCTGTTTTTCGTTAATAATTATAATATTAATTGTATATGTACTCATTTTCGACCCAATTTTTTTTAAACAATTCACAAAATTAATTTCTTTCTATATTACTATAACTAAATTTGTGATTTATAACTAATTTAATTTTTTTAATTTATATATAATAAATCTAATTTGTTTATTTTTTGTGTTTTGATTAAAATTCTAAATAGTTCATATTATTATACATGTTTTACTCTTTTTTTAAACAAATTCATTTAATAATTGAACATTCTTTTACTTATATTAATCACTATATTTGTGACTTATAACTATGGTATATGTGTGAATCTTATTTTCAAATAGTATATTAATAATTTAATGTATATATATCATATTTTTATTCAAAACAAGTTAAACAACAAATTCATTTAATAATTAACATTCTTTCACTTATATTAATCACTAAATTTGTGACTTATAATTATTGTAATATTAACTTTTTAATTTATAAATTGTAAATGTAATTTTTTGGTTTTAATTAAAATTCTAAAATTCACATGTATAATTTTTTTTGTTTTTGTTTTGATTAAATATGATTCCATTTATATTAATTACTAAATTTTTGGCTTGTAATTATTGTAATTTTTTTTAAATTTATAAATTGTAAATGTAGTTTTATTTTTAATTTTTTAATTTTTTATAATTATTTTATTTATTAATTCACACTTAATTATCATATAAACTAAATGGATATAAACACTAAAGAAATTATGTCCAAACAATATAACATAAAAATTTCTAATTTAATCAATAATTTTTTAATTTAATATAAAATTTCCTAATTTGATCAATAATTTCCTAATTTAATATAAAATTTTCTAATTTAATCAAGAATTTCCTAATTTAATATAAAATTTTATAATTTAATCAATAATTTCCTAATTAACATAATCAACAATTTTATAATTTAATCGACATGTTTCAAATTTAATCAATAAATTTTATATTTTAATCAATCATAAATTTCTAACTAAAAATTTTTCCTCTTTAATTAATAATTTAATTTTCGCACAAATTTTTAATTTTGTGATTAGCGACGGAAATTTCCGTCGGTAATCACAATTTTTTAAATATATTTTTTTTTTTTTAATTTTGTGGTTAGAGACAGAAATTTCCGTCGGTAATCACAATTTTTTTTTATTTTTTAATTTTTTTTAATTTTTTAAATATTTTTAATATATTTTTTTTAATTTTGTGGTTAGAGACGGAAATTTCCGTCGGTAATCTCTTTTTTTTTTTTTTTTGTGATTGCCGACGGAATATTCGTCGGTAATTACCGACGGAAATTAAATTCCGTCGGTAGTACCGACAGAAAATAAATTCCGTCGGTAAATCGGTTGACTTTGATAATCCGTCGGTAATCCCGATGGATTTCAATCCGTCGGTAAAATTCCGTCGGTATTTCGCAGTTTTTTTGTAGTGAGGGCCCACTCCCGTTGCCTTATCTGTTGCCTTAAGGCAACGGCACCCGCCCCCGTCGCCTTTTTTCTGCCCGTTACCAATGCCGTTGCCAATTGGCAACGGTAGCCTGCCGTTGCCAATTGCCGTTGCCTTTTGGCCAATATTTTGTAGTGAAATAAGCTCGTGAAGTGCTGTAATTTCAAGCCCCCTCCTTGATAGTTCTTTCCAAACCAATTGTATACCCCATTCCAAACTCTAACTAAAACCGGGCAAGTGAAGAATAAGTGGTCTATATCTTCGGTCTCAAGGCCACACAATCTGCACTGCTATGAATAGTTCTCGTTGTACGCCTTCCTTCTCTTCAGGTTTGAAATAGTTGTTATCTTCCACTGCGTAAAGTGTTACTCTTCATGTGGCAACGTTCAATTAATCAAAGTGATTTTTTTGTAAAAACACAAAAAATTTATATGAAACATTAAGCATAGATTAGAAAAAAGATTTAAAAAAATAAAAATTGTGGGTCGAACCTTAAATGTGGGTCAAACAGATCTGTCTAAAAAATTGCACAAGACAAATTTAAAAACTGCCCTCAAGAATGTGATACTATAAAAATAAATGTATGTTATTGTAAGATCAAATATGTATTACGATAAAAATAGTATTATACTCCCTCCGTCCGCCTATAAGCTTCCCATTTTACCATTTTGGTCCGTCCGCCTATAAGCTTCCCATACCTTTTTTGGTAAGTACTTTTTCTTACACTTCACTTTATATCTTACTTTTTCTCTCTATCTCTCTCCTCTCTCAATCACATCACTTGTACTATATCTATTATTTAATCACTTTTCTTAATTTTTGTGCCAAAAAGTAACGTAACACTTATAGGTGGACGGAGGGAGTACATTTTTTTTTATAATAATACAATTATGTGGAAGCATATTTTTATGTTAGCTCGAATTTTGTGAGAACATCCTATTGGCCTAATTCCAGCCCGAAATTGGCCCGCAAAATTTTCAGTTCCACACTTCCACAGAAGTATATTAATTACATGCGCAATATTGCTTATAAATTCTCCTCATTAAACAGTATTGATTGTTCACCCGATGAACTGTAGTGTAAATTAACTCTGGCTTCCAAAAATCAAACAAAAAATGTAAATTGTATTAAGCAAATCATCTATGACGATTATTCGCCCCCAAAAATTATTGATAAGAAATTAAATCACGTAATGTACTAGAGTAATATTTCATCAAATCAAATTTTATTATTCAGTAGAATTGGCATTATATAAAATAATTTTAATTATACAACTCATTTACAACTATCATTTAATAATATAATAATTAATAAAATAACTAATACTAATACTAACCAATTAATACGATTAATGAACAAATTAATAGATTATAAAATATAAATCAACTGCACAATAAACCAAATATATGTAAGACGTTTGCGTGTTTACTATTGTAATTTAATTAATTATTACTAGGCCAGCAAATTTGTTTCAAACATTTGTGAAAGACGGATGGATATATGTCACATTATTGAATTAATATATTCCGCGTCAAATTGATTTTCGTCGCTTTATTATAATTTGTCTCTATTATAATTTGTCTCATGATCATTGAAATTTAATTAGGTTTTCCCATTGATATATACTTGTTCAAGAGTAATGTAGGTTTCGTCTTTGCTAAGGTATCAATCAGTTCAACAAGCAATTGATTGGTTATCCGGCCGAGTGATGGACCAATGTCTTGACCATGTGTGTGAAAATTTAAGTATTAATTTGAAAAGGAAAATATTCTAAACTTGTTTCATTAATACACAACTATATCTTACTCTAAACGATTGGATGTCCCTTGTATTGTCTAGAGGTTGCTTAGAGGCTCTTCAAGCTATTGAATTTTCTCTTAATTTTTGTAATCATGATAATAAACTCGTGCTCTCTAATCAAACGAATGCAACACAAACTATTTTGAGGGCTATAGAATCCCAAAATGAAATATGTAAAGTGTAATGGTATTGTTAGTATAATAGTATCATACGCCTATTCGGATTAAGATTTTTATTTTAAGAAGATGAAATGTATAGTTAAAATTTAAAGGATTATAAATTTTTAAAAGGTGATTTTAGGTTTGGACCGGATCCAATTTCGTGAAACAAATTTATATTTGGTGCCTATGAAACTCAAACCAATTCATCCAATTAATTTTTTTAATAATATGACTTGTTTAAGACAGCCACATGTATATATTATATGACATGTGATTTCATAGCTTACACGAATTAATATTTTAAAGTAAAGTAAAACATTTATAAACCTACACAAGAGTCTCCCTACTAATATGATAAATGGAGCTCCATCACGGTCAAACATACACTTTTATTAAAAAAAAACTTACATACATATATAAAAAATAAAAAATTCAAAAGGAACAATTGCAACCTGCATCCCCTTAAATATGTGTTTGCAAACACTCCACAAGTCAAAATCACTTTTTTCTGAAAAATGTTTCAAAACCTTGCTTAGAATTTGCACACACTTTCTATGTATGAAATCCTTTTTTTTTTTTTTTTTTTTTTTGAGGTGGAATGGAGCCATGTTTGTATAATTGTGCTGTGGTGCAGAAAGACAAATTAAAGAGCATGTTTTTCTCTATTAATTTTGTTTCAATCGTCCTCTTGGATCTAATTAATTTCTAAGAGGGAGTTGTCGTTTCCCATTATTTGCAACCGCTGATTTTGATCTGTACGACGCCGTCTACTTTGTCTGGGCCGCTGATTATCTCGCAGCATTGCCGACGTGGACCCTGTTCAAATTTTTACTATGAATAATTAGTCAAAATTAATATGTGATCATCCATTTATTTTAAATTAAATTAAATGCGTACCTTAATCCATATATTGGGATCAAGAAAGCCCACTTTAATATTAAACCCTTTGACCAAATAAGCATCCGCAAATTTTTTCTCGTCGCATAGTTTCTTTTGATCCGACCCAAGCCCTTCATAAAAGGTCGTGGTTGACCCATACCTGGATCCTTTAACCCGATCAAAATAAAAAAGAACGGGCTTTTCACACGGGTCGAAGCTTATGGGCCGTGTATTAAACGTGTAAGGCTCCTGACTCCAACTCCCCCATGTTAAGAATGTCTGTAATGGAGTGCTTAAATCTTTGGCAGACACAAAAAATGGGTAAAGTTGCACGGTGTAGCCCCATGAAACCGCAACCGACCAGTTTCGGGTCGGGTCGTAGCAGAAACTCTGTTGCAGTACCCGACTTGGGTCCGAGTCGTAGGCCCGGATGAGTCTCTTTATGGAGTCGACCCGGCTTGAGCCCGGAAATAAGGGTTGGACGTGGTCTAGATGGTGTAGTGAGATTAAAGGTGCTACTGGGTGGGCCGAAAGTAAGCCGAATGGGCTTCCTCGTATATCCATC
Organism: Galeopsis tetrahit; assembly: GCA_963675135.1. Taxonomy (NCBI): domain Eukaryota; kingdom Viridiplantae; phylum Streptophyta; class Magnoliopsida; order Lamiales; family Lamiaceae; genus Galeopsis; species Galeopsis tetrahit. Next base: position 74,732,050 of record OY776124.1, read on the forward strand.
TGTAAAACAAAACAATTTCGGCCCATTAGTTTATTATTTTAATTTTTTTCTGAGTTTTTTTTTTAGTAATTATCTAATTATGATGAAGTGTTATATTAATTGATACGTTTACAAATTAGGTAGCTACCATAATTACTACATTTATATTTATAAATCATACTACAAAATAACTATATAAATAATATAATGGAACCATCAATTATTGTGAGTATTAACTTTCACATTCTTTTTCAGAATATATGTGATTGACACGTGTCATGTTAAAAAATAATCAACGTCATATAATATTATAATATTAAGGGGCGGCATGTATTAAAGTTTCAACAAAGTGAAACACGAAAAATGGAACAGATGGATCGAATCGAACACATGTAAATTCATGGAGTTTATGGAGCTCTAATTCCATGATGTTTTAAAAGAAATTATGGTCCAAATAACAAGACGGAGCTACATTATGAGACAAAATCTTGCAAAACATGAGGTCAACAACAATTTTTTTTTTTTACTTTTTAAAGTCAACATCAAAACATATATTCCTCAATCCTCATAATTTAATTGGCATTCATTTTTCACATTGAATCCATTAGCAGATACACCGACCCAAAATGGAACAAATCAAGCCTAAGAATTTGCAAACACTTTGACATTCATGACTAAGACGCCAAACTTTCAACTAGCATCAGAATTTTGTGTTTCGATTTTATGAAATTAATTAATTTAATACCAGATAATTTTTGGTAGCTGCAGTCATTTTTCCCGTCAATATTTATCGTTTTTAACAGCGGTCATGCTAATCTTCTATGTATAATTACGAATAATGAAATAAAATAACGTACCTGATGAAAACCAGGCTCTCTTGTGAGAGGCACGCCTAACTCATCCACACAGGCGCCGATCTTTGAATCGGAGCCGTAAAATTCGGAGTAGCGATTAATGCAGCCGTCCAAAATATTCACCAGCTTCGCGGCCAACGGGTAGCTAATAGCAAAACCGCCGCCGCCGTAAGCCATCCCATAAGAATGAAACACATCCTGCTCAACGCTCTCCGAATTCCCGCCGATATAATACATCTGATTATGATCGTATTTATTTAACAAATTCACCAAATTCTCTGTAAAAAAAACTGTATCATCGTCTCCCATCACAAACCACCGCACATTCTCTGATCCAAGCTCGAAGCTCTCTTTCACAATCCGAGTCAGCCGTACGGCGGACCTCGACCCATCCGCATTCGTATACTTAAACCTTTCCGTGTCGCCGGAGACTCTGTACGGCGGCGAAGTCTCGGGCCACGCGCCGTCCTCCTTCCCCGGTTCCTTATCAAGCCATACGAATCCGCGTGTTATGTTAGGCTTCCACCATAGCTCGCAGTAGTGGCGCCGCCGCTGCCAAGTCTCGGCTGAGCCGCCGATTCCGAACATTATGTGCGAAATTTGTGTCTTCTCTTGGCCGCCGTTGAGCTGATTGTACGATGAACGGACGGAAATCCGCTCACATCCAGGGCAATTTAAATGCAACAAAGGGGAAATTGAGAAATAACAGAATGAGAGAGTTGCGAAAATGAAAAGTGTCAGAAATCCTTTCATGAAATTCGCGTTTAAAACTGCTAAATTTGCAGGATGAGAGAGAAGATTAATTTTACAGGGTTTTAAGAAATCATGGATTGCGTTTTCCGGTGAGGAAGGAGGCATGATTTATTCAATAGAAAATTAGGCTATTGGAATTTCAATAGATATGAATCTAAGTTTTCAAATGAATAAAAATCTGGGCAAAAAGGGAATGAAAATCAAAATCAAATTTAAATTCAGCCGATTTATTGTAATTTTACAAGGTTAGTAAGCAGAATTGTTGATTGAAATTTCCTTAATTTCAGATTTCACCTTATTTGAATGCCCAAACATCAACAAATAATATTCCCATTGATTAGGAGGACGCACAACTTAGGCATTATGTGTGTTTGGTATGTCAAAATTTATTTAAAATATTGAGATGTGCACTCAACTACAGTATATATTTCAATATTAATTATCAACTCAAAAAAATAAATAAATTCAATATTAATTATGGCATGCCATTACTATCGTATCTGCGAGGCTGGACAAATAAACAAGATCACTAATTTAATTAATTGTAAGGTTATTTATTATATCGGTTTTGACATGATCAAAATTTTACGTTTGTTTTTCTTTTTTCAGCTTCAGTTGTCACATAGGAGAGTATTATTTATATTTATATACTGTATAAAACATAAATAATTTTCAATCTGACGAGTTTGACATGCACGTAAATATGATTTGTCCGTTTCCGTTACCTAATTTGTGTGACTGGAAATTTTGCACAGGGACGATGTCCACCCCGTGTAAAAATGTACAAATTACATTGATTATATTATCTTGCGCGTTTTATAGTTACATTAATCGGCTCGGGATGACAATTTCAACCCACCCCGGACCCGTATTGAAATGAGACGGGTCCGAGTATCACCCGTGACCCGGATCTGTAGCCCGTTTTTATATTTATTTTTATATATATATTATACATATAAATATAATATAAAACATAATATATATCAAATACAATATGATATGATATTTCATCTAAAAATTTATATATATTAACTTATGTGAAAATAAATTTATAAACATGTTTCTAAAATTATTTTATTTATTTTTAATACAAATCTAAATTTTATGTTATATATTTAAAAAAAATATTTTTTTAAAAATATTTTTTAAATTTATATTAATGGGTCGCCACATCCCTACCTCAGACTGTATTTATTTGGTTTATGTACGGAGTATTATATTTGTACTTTAAATATATGTACTTTTTTCTATTAATTGCACGTGAGTTTATCATCTATATAGAATTAATAAACAAAGTACGGTATTTAATTTGAGGAAATAGGAATTTATACTGAAAAAGATTATGTAATTAATCTAAATCTATTAGACACGCCCTCTTGGAAAAGTAAATTTTGATAATATAATTAAGTAAAAACAAATTAATTATGAGTAACACTTATTTGAACTTGGTTCCCATAAACTCCATCTAATTTTTGACTCATTTATAAAAATGATCTAACAATAGTTTGGATATATAATACATTTAGGCTTAGTTTGGTTTGCTTGATTAGATTTGATTAGACTTGATTGACTTTTTATTCTCAACCAATCAAACGTTTGGTTTGATTGATTATGGCCCGAAATTAATGCAAGGCCCGACAATTTTATACTATTTTTCATGCATATGTGAAATTATTAATTATAGGGAAGGGGTGAGTTAATTTATCCCACATTATCCCATCCATCAATCCAAACTAGCCCTTAGATTTTAGCGAGTTAGATTAAAGGAGTTCACGAATTTTGGGGTGTTCCGTAAATGACAAGGTATTGTATATATCAGAATCAAATTTATAATAGTGTAATTGTTAAAAACACAATATGATTTGACTACCATTCATAGCCTCCAAATCCTTCCACGTATAAATCTAAGAATCACATTCGTCTAAGTTTTTTTTAGAATCAAAATTAATCATAAAATTTGTCACATTTGTTATTTATTTTTATTTCAAAAAATTTGTCCCTTTTTTCTATTTTTACCACAAAATTTTCTAAACTACCCATTTATAACTTCTACAATATCACTTTTAATTGGAAATATATTAATAATTCATTTTCTCTCACTTTCTTTCAAAAGATAAGAGTATGATAAAAAGTAAAGGTGAATAAAAAAAGAGAAAAATTTATGAGGAATAAATGTGTCAAAAAAAAATGTTTCTTAATTTTATACAAAACTAGCTCTATACCCGCGTTTTACGCGGGGTTGATTTATTAAAATAATAACTTTAAATACTATATTAATTTTTGGTAAAGTCTAGTATGCACTCGAGTGCATGCTGTGCACCCTAGTCCATGTGCACTTTTCAATTTACTGACTTACACTTTTTGGTAATGGTGTTGCACTTTTCAATTATTACTCATTTATCAAAAAGTGTAAGTCAGTAAACTGAAAAGTGCACATGGACTAGGGTGCACAGCATGCACTCGAGTCCACAGCAGACCAACCCTTAATTTTTATATCTTTTTCACGAGTCTATGAAAGTTAAACTTTTTTTTATTCTAATATATTTATAATATATACATTTCTACAAATTTGAATATATATTATTGTATTTATATTTTTATATATTATAATATTTTTTTAATATATTAATCATTAATAAAATTGTGATTTTAATTGTAAAATTTAAAAAAAAAAAATTTGATAAGTAAAGGTATTATAAAATAATTTTATTAATAAAAAAATATAAAATTATAAATTTCTAAAAACATCAAAGAGTTTGTATGTTTATAATGACAAAATACAATAAAATAGATTTTGAAAATTTTAAAATCTGAATTTCAAAATCTAGTAGGTTTTGAAATTTTAATAACGTATATGTTTTATGTTTGTTTTGAAATTTAAGTAGGGTATCATTTAACTTTATATTATAGAATTATGTGGGTTTATATAGGTTATTATAATATAGGTATCTATATAGAGTTTGTCCGGTCAAAAAAAGTATATATAGAGAGTTTGTAGATATTTATAGAGTTGACTTTTGTAGGGTTTATAGTAATTTGTAGAGTAAGATTTTAAAATTCTAAAGTAGAACATGAGTGAAATTTGCCCATCCAAAATAAACCTCTCTTAAAGAAAGAATTTGACATCTTCCAAGTAACTTATTTTCATAATACAAAGTGGGTGTTTTTAAACACTATAAGGTGCTTAAAAACACTTTTTTTTCAAATAGAATCACTTTTGAAGTGTTTTCAAACACAACCAAGTGATTAAGTTAATTTGTTAAAAGTGATTTTGGTGAAGCATCTCTCCACCTACTTCTAATAGCTTCTAATCATTATAAAAAAAAAAAATGGATGTAGTTACGAAAATCTACATAATTATGTTCAAAATTACTCAACTCTATCCGCTAAAATTAAAAATAGAAGAATTGATGTATAATAATTAATAAAAATAATAATAATAAATTAAATAATTTGTTATCCAGCTAGTGAGAAACTGGAATGCCACCTCTAATTTTCAATTTTAGTGTCTATTTAATTTATTTATGCATGACTTTATCTTTAGACTTAATTTTTAAAGGCCCAATCAACAATGGTAAAGGAAGTTCACGACTGGGTGTTTAAGTTTATGGTAGATGCGAATTCCTTCAAACATATGATTCACTAGCATGGGAAACCAACTGCTAGGCCAATAAGCTCAAGGTAAGGGAGGCGAGAAGCGGACTTCATTGGGAGAGCGAGAACTAGTGGTGAAGTAAGGCCTTCTGCTACGGCCCCCTATTGTTTGATCCAATATTGACCAGGGACAAGCCCCGACTTCCATAGGTCCTTGGTTCGACCTCCTAATTCAAATGGAGGTCCTTGCTTTTAAGAAAGCGGAGCGGAGCAAATTTCTCGACATTAATTATGTAGTAGCCCAAACAATAAATATAATTTATTATATATATTAACTCATTATTATAAATATAATATTAAAAAAAAATGAGGGGGCCATGGCCACCCCCCAACAATAACATACACATAGCCATCCCTAAAACTCATATTAGGAAACAAGAGTTTTAAATTCGATTCATATAATCAATAACAAACGAACCATTCATATATACTATTTGATATTAATGAAAAGGACATCCAACTTCGAAGTGTGGGTTTTCATAATCGATATTTTCAAAATTCACCAAGTTTAATTTGGACCAAAAACTATACAACCATATTGTGATACAAACAAGAAGTTACTTGGTCGTCAAATTTGTGTCTATCAGAGGGTAGAATATCCTATCTTATTTCTTAATTCATGTAATCAATTTCAATGAATAAAATCAAGGTTTGATGCATCCATTTCCCACTTAAAATTATGTCAAAACAGAGTGTGTACAACACTGTCAACACATAAATAATACCAACAACTAATCAACCCCACAACCAAAACAATCTAATTCACAAACCTAATTACGCTAAAAGCCGAAAATAATGGATCACTCTCCCTGACTCGTGATACCATGAAATAATTCCGTCTCATGTAAAAGTCTGAAATTGTAGAGAGGATGAAAATTAATTTTTGTATATTAATTCCTAACATTGTAAGAGTTCTTTAGCCTTCACACTTTTTTAATTAAAACAGTGTTTGTCTACAACGGCTCAAAAAAAAGGTGACGATTAACTATGCCCTCACCTTTTTGAATATTCGCTCGCTCATTCCTCGTCAAGCCCCCACCATTGGCGAGTATAAATAAATCCTCACTATTTTGAATTGTATTTTAGTCCTATATATATCATTTCCCTACCAAAATGATTGTAGGTGATTTGTTTATTTATTTACCTACTAAAATTTCCGTAGCTATTTATATGTATAAATTATTTAATTGTATTACCTACAAAATTAGCTAGGAACTTAGAAAAGCAATAGTGTTTTAACAAATAAACATATGAACTTTAGTATGTCCCACATCGAAAGAGTAGAAAAAATATAAGAGAAAAAATAATATAAAATTAGTAGTATTAATAAGTTAGTAACCAACAAACATAAAATTTTTGTCCCACGTCGAATAAGGAGTACAAGAAACATGAGAGAAAAACTTTATAAAAGAGGCCTAATGTGCACCTAAGTTTGTATTTTAAAAATGTTTATATATTTTAACATTTTGAATCGGTTTTATGATCGAACTGACTGGTCCAATTTTGAATGAATTTATTTTGTAGGCTAAGGCTAAAAATATAATTTATTAATAAAAAAATTTAAAATATATATATTAAAAAATTTCCCACTTAAATGTTTGTTGTCAAATTCGCCTACGAAATTTCATTTATTATGGTAATCATATTACCTACCGAAATGTTATGGATTTGCTACGAAAATGTGGTAGGTAATTGCCTACGGATTAAATTTTCGTGGGCAACCGAATTACCTACGAGCGAATTTCATACGAATGGTTTTCGTTGGTATTCCGTAGGTAAATATAAAAGCCTACAAAATATTCTTTAGCCAATTAATTATTTTCTTGTAGTGTATGATATTTGGCCCTGCCTTGGCCGTGATGCCAACAGGGTTTTTTTTTTGTAGTGTTCACTGAGATTCAAAATTCAGTATATACAAGGTGTGTGGGCTTTGGTGTGTTGGCTCGATCGGTCAGGCACTCGCCTGACACGACGCGAGTCCAAACCATGAAGCTATTTTTAAAAAATATTTTAAAAACTTGTGAAGATCGCATATCATCACACTTTGTGACGAATTGCAATTAATATGATCGTTGCAAATTATCCATTGCAATTTACGATGCAAAACATTCTGTCGTAAATTAATGGGTTTTACGACAAAAATTCAACATGTTTAATTTGTGCATTGTGTCAAGACGAATATTTAATGAATTCAACAACAATGTCGTAAATTGTGACGAACAAAAAAAAAGTTGTCACAAATGTTTGCTGACCCTAAAAAACGTACAGTTGCAAGTCAGTGTGTTTTTTTAAAAAGTGAATGGCATATATAATAAAATCAATAATAAAGCACAAATTTGTAATATTAGTTTGATTTACATGAAACTAGCTCTTATTCTATACAAATCTATTTCAAAACAATTTGGCGATCGAGTAGTTCACAATGCCAAAAAAGATATATACAAAGCTCAATGGAAAGAAATCTCAAATTGAAAAATAAAATTACAAGAAAAAACCTATTCCAATATAATAAAAATAATGCAAATTGATCAAAGAACTAACCGTGTAGAGTAGAATAATGCCTCTTCCATTTTGAACCTAGTTGCACCAAATAATTAGGGTTCCCCAATCGCATATTGAACCTATGTTCTAAAAAGCAGGTCATACATTGATCAGGACAACCTTAGCGCTTGCGGTCAGCCTAGGTCCAATCACGTCTAACTATTATTAAAACGGTTGAATTGGTATGACGTCATAATTACATTATAAGTATATAATTAAATGTATTTAGATAAAAAAAAAATAGAAATGATGAGAATAAGATTAAAGTTTCAATAAGTAATAAAAAAATTGCAAGTAGCCCCTCAAAAAAATATAAAAAAAAAAAAAGTCGGACCTACGAGTTGACCGATTCAACCGGTCACCGATTCGTTCCGCGCGCTTTCCCCAGTTTCATGCGGTTCATGGATGGTTCGAAAGTCGAGCCACTCAACACTTCGAGTCAGCCCCGTTGCCTTTGCTGAGTAGCGGTCGGACCGGTCCAACCCACTTTTTAAAACGTAGATTGAAACACAATTAATTTCAATCATGTATTTTATTTCACGAGTATATATATATGCTGAAAAAAATAAAATATAGAAAATTGTGTAATATTATTAAACAACACCATGTTAGTTTCTCTTTGCATCATGAGGCTCCGGCCCTAACCGGAGTTCAAGATCTAATTCTACCGAATTCTCCTTGGAAGTGGGACCCGCCTTTGTCGTCGCCTCTTCGCTGACCGGAGAAATATCACCGGAAAAATGATCAATTCCGGTGGTGGTGATATCCAAAGAAAGCAAGTTTCCAACGGAAAACTCTTTGAGCTTAGCTCTATCCCTTCTGTGGACGTTCATGTGGCCGCCTAATGCTTGTGCGTTTGAGAATCGTCGTCTGCAAAAACTGCATTTGTATGGCATTACACGGCCTGAATTTATCGCAAAATTGCTCCGTTTACTCGTTTGAACGGAGCCTTTCTCGAGGCCTGACAGGTTGATGTTCATCCTGGATAGGCCTCGAGAAGCTTTAGTAGAGGAAGAGAATGACATTGATGAATTGTATGTAGAGTCAAAGGTTGTTCAAAAGAAGTATATATATAGCAGCAAGCGTGCTAAAAGTTCGTTTAGACATTTCATCGAACACTTGTATATATATTGTTTGTTTACTTCGATCGGATAATTTCTAAATCAAAATTGATAATTAATTACCTTAATTGATTGTTTTAATCTCCACACCAAACTCTAAACTACTTAACAGAGATGAAAACGTATGTATATCAAGGCGTGGCGAGCCTAGTTGATTATTTAAAATTTTAATCTAACTTCATAAATTATTGATTTAATATATATAATCGTTTTTTTTAAGAAAAAATATATATAATCGTTTCTAGAATTATAAGAATATAAATATAATATACCATTTAATTATCTTGTTTCTAATTAATCAGTTTAATACTTATATTTATGAAGTTAAAGCATCACTCCTCACACTTTAAAATATATCCTTTAATTACATACACTTCAAATCTTATAGTACAATCTCACTTTGATCGAACAAGGTGCTAAGTGTGTGATCACTCTGATCGAACAGACTATTTAGTGTACAGTTGAGAGTGTCGATCAGTTCTAAATGAGAATATCAGTGGTATATTGTCACTTTTACGTATGTCTATTTTTATCTTAAAAATTATGAAATGGACATAAATACTTTTGTTGAGACGTGGATAGTGACACTTTTTAATTACTCCGTATCAGATTAAATTAATCAACATTCAAATTTCTTTATTGATCGTACTCTCAATCGTTATGTGAAAATATTGAAAATATGTACCAACTTCCTTCCAAGTAAACTCGGTTATTGTGCAGTAAAATTAAATGAGCAACATGCTTTGTAATCTGTATGATATACACTATCGATCCTATATACATTTCACCAAATTGTTTGATAAATATGTAAATACACAACAAATACTTAAATCTAACTAGGATTAATGCAAGCCACGTGACAATATGACGTCGTTTTAGGTGGTGTCTGCGATCTAATAAAAAATCATTCCTCATATAGAAAGAAAAAAAAATCTCAAAACTGTATTATAAAACCTAAACGAAGCACGGCTAGTTTAAAACCTAAACGACGACGTTAAGTAGCTTGCATATTTATATACTCTAATCCTCCAATTTATTTCAGTATGAAATTATATAATATATATCCTACACAAATGTAAAACGTATATCTATATTAAAGATGCAACATTAGATTGAAATAAAGAAAGTTAAAAATAAAATTATATTAACATATGATGATAACCAATGTTTGGGCCAACTTAGTAGGTGAAATTAAGACTAATTATACTTAATACAGTGAAGGAGTAACATGACCTCACCATGCACGTGCGTGGACAATTTTTCATATTCCCACGCTCAATTAATTTAATTTCTAATATAATGTTACATGTCACTATGTCACACATATTCATGGCGTTCCGAAATATTGAATTCGGGTCGGATCTGGGTGGTTTTGACCCGTATATATAGCACATGGATCTTGGGATATATATATATATACTTTCTTAAATTAAATTTATTAGGCAAATAACTGGCATTTTATTTTTATAGCCTGCGTCTGCATGCATTGGATTGATATAATCCACACGATTAATATGCAGTGCAGGTGATTCAAAATTGATTCCTGTGTGATAATATGTACTTTAACTTATGACTGATTTGTCTGATTGAGCTAGTCAAGGTCAAACATTGTGGGTTATTTTTATATATCATGTAATTAGTGATCCATGTTATATTTTATAGGCTGCTTTCAAATTTGGGATTCTTATGTTACAAAGATGGAGTAGTTACTACCACAATCAACATAAGTGTTAATAGTCAATACTCAATACGTTCCATGATGTATTTTAATATAATTTTCATTACAAGTTTAAGTAATAGAATACATGGAAGGTGAAATTTGGACGAATTGCAAGGGGGTTAGATTCTAATTGAAGATTAAACAAAAAAGGTTTTTTTTTTTTTTTTTTTGTTTAAATGGTTGATGATATTGGAATTGAAATTTTTTTATATAAGCAGAATTGAATTTTTTTTATATAATCCATGTTTATAAGGAGGTGTGAACTCAATACATTCACTTTATATTAATTGCCCACTTGTGAAATAGGTCTATAGAGTAGTTAATTTGAAGTCACATTTATTTGAACCCCTTGAATTAATTATTACACCCCCTTTTTGTTTTTAAATTTGATTGATGCAGTTAATGCTTCCTCAATCCTCAAGACTTTCAACCATTTTTTTGGTGTATATATAATTTTTTTTAGTAAAAAAAGTGTAGTGAGTAAAGTATTGAAAAATACTTTTTGTAAAATTTTATATATAAAATGAAAGAGTTGGTTAGATTAAGTGTGGGAGTGAGCTAAAAAATGACGACGATTATTCAAATATTGTAAAAGTGAGTTTTATTAAATAACTTCATTTTTGTGGATGTGCAAATGTTGTGGAACCGTGGAAAATGTTAGGGAACGGAGGGAATAATAATTAAAACATTATAATAATTTAAGTTTATACTTTTTCAGCAATTTAAAGTGATACTCCTCCTATCTCAAATTAGTTTACATTTTCTATTTTGGTATTTTTCATTTATTATATAAACAATCAATTTTATTTAAAATTCGTGTTTAATTCAAATAAGAATTATAAATATGAGGAAGTATATTTTAAAGTGATACTTCCTCCGTCTCGGAATTACTTGTACAGTTTGACCGGCACGTTGTTTAAGAAAAGTGAATTTAGTGGTTGATGATTTAAGATAAATGAGGGGTATTTTAGGTAATTTGATGATCGATGTGTAAAGTGGATTGATGATGTGTAAAGTGAAATGTATGGAAAAAATGAGTGGCAAATTTGAAAATAAAATGATGTTGTGAGGTTATTAATTTTGTGGGGTATTTCCATATTAAGAGTGTGCAAGTAATTTTGAGACGTCTCAATAAAAAAAGTGTGCAAGTAATCACGGGACGGAGGGAGTAGTACTTTTCAATATTCCTATTAATTTCTTAAACTGATTCCAAACATTTTAAGAAATCACATTTGTGGCTGTTTGATCAAAAAAGAATAAAAAAAAAAGAGAAAACCTCGGCTTGCAAGTTGCATGAAAAGAAATGATAAAAAGAAAGAATCATTACCCTCGATTCGAGTTGATTGAAATGTGACCCATCATGTGTCCACTAAGAACTGTCCCGAAGCTTAGAAGATTCCAACTACTCACCCTTCGAATTCCAGAAACTTCCAGCAGATTCGTGCTCAAATTGAATAATCTTTAACTGGACCATTTACCGCGCCCTCAGCCCGACACGTGTCCAACAGGACCACGCGCGTCCGACGTGGCACTCGCGCTGAGCTAGCAAATGATACGCCCCCCAATTTTTTAATCCTTGTCATATTTCCTCTTTTGCCCCTATCGCCTTCGTTGAGATTATTAAACAGACCTTGCAATCTTCAACTGCATTGGAGATCAGATCAGTGAAGAAAATTTTTTCCCTTTTGATTTGTAGTTTTTGGTTTTGTTGTACTGAATTGATTGGTGAGCGATGAATGGAGTAGAAGGTAAAGAGGAGGATATTGAGAATGAGAAGAAGTTGGATGTGTTAATGTCGGGGTATTTTCCGGGAGTAACGGCGCAGCGATCTCCCTTGAATTCTCCGGTGGTTGTACGGTTTCCGGAGGCGGAAGCAGTAGGAGATTCGTTTAAAGATGTTTGCGCCGGTGGATGTGGATTCGGCATGGCTATTTCTGGTTATTCATCTCTCTCTCTTGCCATATTTCGTCGTGATTGTCTCTCTTTGGATCTATGACTGTGATGAATGGAAAGTAATTCCATTATTTTGCTGTAATGAACTGACTTTTGTCAATTCTCCGCTCGATTTTATTTTGAATACACACTTACGGACTTACCATACACAAAATTGTTTACTTGAAATATTTATTGCTTTTGAATTTTCGAATCTTGAAGTGACTAGTGAAATATCAGGAATTCAGTTTGTTTTGTAGAAAAATATAACAGTCATCTTGAGATGGTGGGGATAGGCTGTTTTCTTTGAGAGATTATAGTGGCAGTGAGAGCTGTTAGAACTATAGAGGATAGTAGATCTCATTACATTGATGAACTGTATGTATCAATCGAGATTGTATATCTCCTTTTCTTTGAATAATACAGTATTCATTAGTTATGGATGTTTCGTCTCTAGTTTTTTGTTGAACTTATTGGTTTACCTAGCAGATTAATTAAGTACCTACTTTCGGTTTACTGTTACAGTTACTCTTTTAGAAAAGGTTTAGCACACTGAAATTCATATTTTCCCCTTCATTTTAAATCTATGACTGTGTATGACAATTGAACATTTATCAGAGAAGAGACGTTTGTGGCGAGCAAGATGATCACAACACGAATATTATGGACTAAATTTTTTTGCTTGCCTGGCATATTGAATGCTCTAATAGTTAGTAAAGAGTGATATATGATTTTCCAGCAACATCTAGGCGAGAAGGTTCGTGAATGTCTTTCGAAGCTTGGGTCTTCTTGTTGGGTTAAGAAATATGTAAGAACATGTTTGATGTACACACAATTGTATCGATAAAGTTGTATAAGCCAAAGATTGACTATATTCTAGGTCCAAATCTGAAGAAAATCAGACAACGCCGATGAGAAAGGGAATAGTATATTTATTATTGGAGTTGTTGCTACACTGAAGTAGCAAAGTTGATTTTCCCTCGTGTATAATGCTGATTGGGAACTAAATAAGTTTCTAGGTGGTCATCACCTATCATCTTTGGAAAGATGTATCCATCTATCATTTCTGGGTCAATGTCTTTTAGAGATGCCACTAGAGCAGCAGTCAGCAAACGATCTATTTCGAATTCGTGCCAATATGGTGCATAACATATTCCTGATTTATAACAATTTGTGTGCTAAGAACCAGGATGCTTGTTGTATACTGCCACCTAATATCTTTCATCATAGGTGATTTTGATTGACTCTGTAGACTCATAATTAGTGACAGATTTGTATTTCTTGCTTATATCCCCATGAAAAGAGAAAAGTCATTTGAATAAATCATTGTCATTATGGTGGTTTAGAGGTGATTGTAGGATATGGCCTGAAGGTGAAACTTCTTATTATTCTGGAAAGTAGTACCTATACATTTTTGTTGATTTTATTATCATTATGTGTGAATCTAATTAACACATAATTAGTTCATATTTTTATCTTTCAAAATATCGTTGCTCTGTGATTTGAATTCTACAATGCACCTATTTCTTCAAGGTAAGCATTGATATAGTTAATTTATACTCCGTTTTGAAGCCTCTGGGAAACTATTTACTTGGGGTTCAGCTGATGATCAAGGCCAGAGCTATTTAACCTCAGGGAAGCATGGGGTAATGTAGCTGCATTTTGTTTCATAAGACAGATCCCTTTTTTTATTTAATTCGATTTAGTATACTTATTCATCACGTTATATACAGGAGACTCCCGAAATGTATCCTCTCCCAACAACTGATCCAATTGTAGAAGCAGCCGCTAGTTGGGCACACTGTGTTTCAGTGACAGGTACAGCTGAAAAATCCTACACCAGATATAACCTTGTTATGTTTTGTTTTTCCCTCAGGAAAGTTTCATTCAGATGGATGTTTTTTTCAGATGGATGATTTCTTCAAATTTCTTACTTAGATAACAGTTAAATTGACTCTTCAGTTCCATCTGTCCTGCCCCAATTACGTTAACTTCTCATACTGTATCAGTAGTCCAGAGAGAATTTTTTTAGTGGATTATTTGATGCTAAACTTACTAGTGGAATGAATTTCACGTGGTATGTAGATAAAGGTGAAGTGTACACGTGGGGTTGGAAGGAGTGTGTTCCATCTGTAAAAATCACTCGCAATTGGACTACTGTGAAAAGCTGTGAAGATGAAACTGCCACAAAACAGAGTTTAACAGTAACTGAACAAGGTATCTTAGAGACATTAATGTTGTACGACATTAACTTACCCATATCTGTTCTGGGATATTAATTTATGTATATAGATATCTGTTCATATTTCAAATCTACGACAGGATCAATTTCTAGTCCAAGTGATAATATATCTGAAGATGAAACTGTGAAGCGAAGAAAAGTTGCCACTCAACCAGAATATGAAACATCAATGCCTCCAGATGAAACTCTCTCACTGCCACCTTGTCTTGTAAACCTGGATCCTGGGGTGAGAATCACTTCAGTTGCTGCTGGGGGTCGCCATACTCTAGCATTATCAGGTAGACTTTCTCTTTGTAACCTGCAATCAAGGAAGTAAATATCCCAATATCGCACCGATATATCCACAATATGTCCAATATTCACCGATATCAATAGTGGAGAGGAAGCTATTTCCATAATATCCGTTAAGATAGCTATAAATATCTGTATCAACATCGATATCGGTAAATCATCAAGAAAATATTGGGAAATATTGAGAAAATGTTGATAAATAGCAACGAGTTAAAGCTAAAACTGCATATGAGATAACGTTATATATTCTATTTATGTTAAGGAAGAAGATATTTATATATATTAACAGGACCTGATATGCATCGTACTTTTACCGGATTTAGATGTGGGACAGGTGTGGGGTTGGGGCTATGGAGGCGAAGGGCAGCTTGGTCTGGGATCTAGGGTAAAAATGGTGGCATCTCCTCATCTAATACCTTGTATTGATCCATCATCAAATGGAGGAGAAATTTCTGCAGTAAATAATCAAGAAAGTGTTGGTGCAACAGCTGAGCAACGTAAGTCAGTAGGAAGTCGCGTAAAGAGAATTGCTTGTGGAGGCAGGCACAGTGTAGTGGTGACAGGTAGGTATAGAAATTTTGTCCATGTTGTGATCAATCTGCAGAAATTATATTTCTTTGTTATCTTTTGCTTTTCGTTATCAGATACTGGTGTTCTTCTTGCCTTTGGCTGGGGACTATATGGACAGGTAACCCTATGTAATCTACATTTTTGTTCTTGGAATTTCTGATGATGAACTACAAGCAATCTGCCATATCATTGCCACATTATCGAGCAGAGTTCTAATTTAGACCACTTGTTGGATCTGTGCAATCATTATTGCTGTTGTCAGTTTGAAAAGTTATAGGAGTACTAAGTTTTGAATCAATAATGGATGTTGAAGAAGGTAGGATGTTATCTTGCAATGCTGGGAGCTTAATCAAATCATAATCTATTGCTGTACATTCGTATTCAGATGCTGATACATAGTAGTCATTTCTTGCATTTAAACAGAATAAAGTAATTCCTCTGGCTAATCATGTACTCAATGTCCAAAATTCAATTTTCATGGAATTTTTTTTTTTTTTTGAACTACATTATATACCTTCCCTTTCCCCTCCCCCATGACTCGAACCCAAGACCTTAAAATTTTGGACATGCTCCTAGAAGAGGAATCACTCAATTGTCTTTACATTTAATCTTGAATGGACTGATATACCCCTAAGAAACCATTTTAGCAAGGCACTTGTTAAACTTTTGGCTGGAAATATCACTAAAAAAAGTACAGGCTGCAACTGGCCAATACCGAGTAGTAGAGGATGCAATTTGGATTAAAAAAATATTGAAGGTACCAGTTTGATAGAAGGGGTATAATACAGGTGGCAAATGATGTTAACGCTTCATTCTTCCAGAAACTTCACCGGCAGCAAAGCACATCCAAACACATTCTCTTTTCTGACTTTATACATGCTTGTGCAAAATCTTTGCAAGTATGTTGAATGGCTATTCGTGTAGTTGTTAAGATGATCACTCACCTATAAAGCTATAGCGATTACTGTGTTTATCAACAAACTCATATTGCAGTGTGGACAAGGAAATACTGATGATTTGCTGCGACCAACTTTTGTGCCTTCTCTACTGGACTCTCATATTGAAGCAGTTGCTGCTGGACTTTGGCATACAATATGCATAAGTGCAGATGGTCGTGTTCACGTGTTTGGTGGCAATCAGTTTGGGCAACTTGGTTTGGGAACAAGTTCCGACCAATGTGAGGTAACTTCCATCTAGTGTTGTTTGATATTGGTTCTGAATCTGGCTATTGTCTGTTCTATTTTATAGAAGTTGATCAGAAACCATTATTATCAACTACTCTGATGTGAAGTTACGTTCTGAAAGACGATAAGCAGGTATTCTTATTGTGTAATTTTGAGAATATTGTTCACATCAAATCTGAAACTGGCTCTGAGAGTCAAAATGAAAATTAACAAGAGGGGTGAAATGAAAGAAAGCGATCTATAAGTCATCTTCCACTTTTCACCAAAATTGCTTAGATTTTCTGAGGACATCTCCAACCTTTGAACTCAATTTGAGTCCGAAACCATCATTTTGCCACCAAATTTGAGTCAATCAGCAAAAAACAGATGCCATCATTGAACTCAAATTTTATTCCAGTGAGAATATTCTTCCTAGTTTTATCTTTTTTATTTTCTATTTTATCAAATATTTGTTTATAATCAGAGATATCATATTCACATTTAAATCAAACATAATAAATACAGTGATATATAACACCAAAATTTATACTACATATATAAAAACACCAAAAATTATTATAAATCTAAAATAAAAAATAAATTTGTTGCTACAAAGAAATAAAAAGAATGTTAAACTAAACTGAAAAAAAACCATAAAATACATTTTGTGACTAAAAAAAATAAAAAAAGGACGAAAAGCAGTTTTATATCCAAAACAGTAGGTATCAAATTAAGTTGGGTTTGAGTCTGCGTTGGAGACAGATTTGAGGCAAATTGAGTTTTTTGAGTCTGCGTTGGAGATGGTCTGAGAATGTGATAGCATGACAAAAGTAGCATATTATTATTCATGATTGACTTCTATATTTTCAGATGTGTAATTGCTGCACATATCTAAACAAGGTGTTTTGACATTGGGTTTGCATTATGTTACAGATAGTTCCCAGGGTTTTAGATGCTTTAGTTCTGGAGAATAAGAAAGCTGTTATGGCATCGTCTGGAGCTCGTCACAATGTTATATTAACAGGTAAAATGTTTTACTATATCTATTGATGTTGACAGATCTTCGGTCAGATTCATCTCTCAACTTCAGCTTACTCTAAATATGCCAGGTGATTTATTTTCTTGCACTTGAATGCCTTTCACGGTTTCGAATGTGATGTAGCTTGATACCAAAACAAGATTTAGTTCTAAGTACAAACTGGTCTTAGCTTCAGTTAGAATCAATGGTTAGGACATGTTTGATAGCAAAGATAGATTATCTAAAATTAGGATGATAACTAAACTTTGTAAATTTTAAAGCATAATCTACCCTTAATCTAAGTTATCAAACAACCAATAAAAATGATATATAGTTAATCTAGATTTAATCTAAGCTATCAAACATGGCCTTAGGGTAGGATATAGAAGCTGGATTATTTAACGAAATGAGACAAATTTGTAGAAGAGTGCATGAGCACAACGATTGATCATTATGTGATTTATTTTCTTGCACTTGAATGCCTTTCATGGTTTCAAACGTGATGTAGTTTGATACCAAAACAAGATTTAGTTCTATGTACAAACTGGTCTTATAGCTTCAGTTAGAATCAACGGTTAGGGTAGGATATAGAAGCTGGATTATTTAACGAAATGAGACAAATTTGTAGTAGAGTGCGTGAGCACAATAATTGATCATTATGTGATTTGAATATTTGTACAGAGGACGGTAAAATCTTGAGTTGGGGATGGAACAAGTACGGTCAGGTAAACTTTATCTAATGGATAAAGGTTGTCGTTCAATTTTATCTATTATGGAGTTTCTATCTTATAGTATCTGTTTTATTCCAGCTGGGCCTAGGAGATACAGTAGACCGAAATACCCCTGCCCAGGTTTCTCTAGATGATTACACGCCGAAGAATATTGCCTGTGGTTGGTGGCACACACTCTTGCTCTGTGAGGCAATTCCACGAAAGTAGCTTGGCTTATGTTGACATGGTTTCTGTTGAATGGTCAAGGTTTATCAGTAAATGTACAGAATGTTGTATGTTAATCTGCATTTTTCTTTTCTTGTTATTTCTTGTTCTGTTTTCCCTTTCCGGATTTGTTCTGTATCTTGTACTTCATTTTATGGTTTTTAGAGTTTTATTGAGATGACAAGTTTTCAATTCCTTCCATTGTTAATTTGTTAGCAAATGCAGGAGCAGCATTTCCATCTGCTAATAGGGATTTTTTTTTTTTTGTCTAGTATATCTTTTCTTGTGATATTTTGATCTAATAACCGTAGGTGGTTAAACATCCACTACAGTTGAATCAATATTTATTAAAATTTGCGTTCGAAAAATGAGTATAATGAATTCGGACTCGGAGGTAGTATAAGAAAAGCAAACCCAAAATTGAAACTGAGATTTGGGCGTACAAACTAGTAGAAGACCTTTGCAGTTTTGTCATCCCATTTTCAAGGAATTCGAATTTTTTTTTGGAAAATCACCTAACCCACTTCCAGTTGCAGTTGTACAGATTATTTATAACTTTTACATCACAATTCCAAAATGGGTAAATTAATTATGTAGTCACTGGGTAACATGGTGAGTCGGGGTGACGTGTGAAAATTCCTGTCAAAACGGGCCGGCGGGGCGGGGCGGGCCAAAACCGCAAAAGCCCGCCATTTGGCGGGGCGGGCCAACCCGTTTGCAAGGCGGGCTACCAAAACCCCAACCCAACCCAAAAATAGGCGGGCCGCGGGTTTTGGCGGGCCAACCTTTTTTTTTTTTTTACAAAATATTTATTAAATTTATCAAGAAACATAAAAAATTACTGTATATATATATTTATTTGTATAATATATTATAAATACAGTAATAATATACCTATATATTAGAGTAATATACTTATATTTTATATACATAAAATAAAATAGGGTATTATGAGTACAGAAAATGAAGAAAGAAGAAAAAAAATGAAACTGCTTATATAATCTGATATGCGCTAGAGTTTTTAATATTAGTTAGGTTTATTATATATTGTTATTAAATAAAGTTGGATAGCTTAAGTGGTTAGAGCACTATTAGTCAAACAGTAAGGTCTTGAGTTTGATTCCTAGAAAGGACATTATTTTTTAATTAAATATAATATTTTTAACAAAAATAAAAAAATGGCGGGCCAGCCCGCCAAAGACCGCACCAACCCGCCAAAAACCGCAGCCCAAACGGGCCAGCCCGCCTGGGCCCGCCTCCTGGCGGGCTTGGAAAATCCTGGCCCAACCCACTATTTTTAGTGGCGGGGCGGTCTGGCCCAACGGGCCCAGCCCGTTTTGACAGCTCTATGTGAAATGACTCCACTTGCGGTGTAAATAAACTAAAACATGAATGGAGTGGGTGCAGTAACCAAATATTAATAGCACAGTCGAGGTCATTCCAGTTATAATACTTTTATTGAATCTATTTAGGGTCTGACTATTTACACCTCCATTTCGGTTTAGAACACTCCCCCAATTGATGCACCCTCCCATAATTTCGTCAAGATAGATGCAACCCCTTCAAATTGTCATAAATGTCCTTCTCTTATACAATTCCAATTACTACTCACACCCTCCCCTAAACCCTACTTTCTCCCCCAAATCCTCCATCTTCTTCCTCCTCCATTTCTTCTTTCATCTTCTCCCCCACCCCTCACCACCACCGCCGGCGACCTGCCCCTCCACCACCCGTCGTCGGCGACGCCACCCCCCCTCCCTCCCTCGCCGAGCCCGTCGCCCACCACCCCGCCTGTAAAAAAAAAAAAAAACAGATCGCGGCCGTCCCCTCCCTCCTCCCTCCCTCGCCGAGCCAGTCGCCCAACCCCCCAACTGTAAAAAAAAAAAAAAACAAAGAACAGATCGCGGCCGCCGCTACCATCCCCTCCCTCCTCCTCTCTCCCTCCCTGGTGCCCCATAGTCCTTCCGCCGCTCTCCCCCTCCCTTCTCCCATCTCGATTTGTTAAAAAAAAAAATTATAGTAATCGGCCGCCGCCGCCCCCGCTCAACGGCCCTCGCCCCCGCTCCCGGCTAAATCCAGGTTTTTTTTTTCCTTCTTTTTCTTACCTTTCGACCACTTTAGGTCGATTCAAATACACCCCGTCGACAACAGGGTGTCGACGAGTGTATTTTTGGTCAACCTAAAGTTGTCGACGAGTTTTTAAATTTTTATTTTTTTTTCGATCAACAAATGTCAAGCATATACAATCTCGTCGACAAACCAGTGTCGACGGGAGTGAATATGGTCGACACTGGTTTGTCGAAATCTAAAAAAAAAGTTGAATTTTTTTTTGTTTGGGGAGAAATTTTGGTGTTTGGTGGTGGTGGCGGCGGCGGAGGAGGAGGAGAAGGATGGATAAAACTTAGGTTTTAGAGTTTAAAGGTGAGGGGGTGCATTTAGTAGTTTAATTTGACTTAAAGGGTATTTTTGATTTTTTACCTCATTATTTTATTATTAAATTCATAGGGGGAGTGTTCTAAACCGAAATGGAGGTGTAAATAGTCCCACCCTCTATTTATTATCTTAAATTTTTTGGTGTTCATAGGAATAGGTTCAACTTCAAATTCCACTTGTATTTCACCTGTAAGCTATCTTTTCATGAATTAAACTCCAAACTTGATCTAAGGGTGTTAATTGACTCTTTTGTTTTACCCTAAAGATTAATTTTAGGATGTTGGCAAAGTCAAGTTAATTATATTGATTCTTTTTAAATAAATACATTTTTTTACTTTGCTATTCCTAAGCAATTTTTCTTCAAAAAAAAAACTCCCAACTTTCAAAATTTTGGTTAAATTTATTTTATTACAAGCACCGTCACCTCTTTATTCTTTAAAAAATAATACAAAATATTGTATGAGACAGTCTTATATATTAAACGGACTGTATTTACTATACTCAGTATTAAATAACTCATGAATTTATGGCCCCAATCAAACTATATATTAAAGACTAGTTTTACACAAGACCCTTCATTTATTTAAAAGTGCTATTAATTACAAGCACCTTTTAAATCCCTTTGAAATTAATGTTACTATTTTTCGGTTTGTGAAGTTGAAATAAATCATAATTTCGAAGAGTAGTTTCTTCTCTAAATTGGTATAAAAAAGCATAAAGCAAAATTAGTGTTTACGTGGTACGTGACTAATTAATTGAATTCAACAAAAGTATGAATATCGTGTGATAGATTTGGAAAGCTGAATAGTTGAATATAATCGTATCACATAAGATACGGGCTTAGTTGGCCTGTAGTTTGTCGATCACACGATAATGTAGCGTTCTCTTCGTGCAGGCACATTTTGTAAGAAAACTACACCTTATCTAACTCAATCCAACTGTATTATTTTATTGCTTCTCCAAATATTTGTTTAACCTGTCTGTCTTTCAGATGACAGATAATACAGTACTACCTCCGTCCAGTAGCAGATCCAGGATTTAAAATTTGGAGGTGCGGAAAATATTAAGCAAAATACTACTCCCTTCATCTCAACGAAAATTATCCATTATCTTTAGTCATTGAAAAAAAAGAATATACTGAAATGTGAGAGGGTGTTATTTGCCAAAAAAAAAAAAATGAGTATCTTTCATTGAGACGAATAATTTTTTTTTATTAATTTTCACCGAAACAGATTGAGTATTTAATTAATAAAAGTAATACAATTTGATGAAACTTAAATAATAAAAAAAATGCATAACATCATTTAACAATGAAAATTAAGAAATATTGTTTGTTAAATTTTGAGATTGTAAGAGAATTAAAGTAGTTTTAAAATGTTAAATTTGAGTCTTTCACTTTGCTGGGAACAAAAAGTTGTTGAACCTTTATAATTTGAATTGAGAAATGAAATGGGAATGCAACTAAAATAATTTGTGTCAAAATTAACTAATTAATTATTATTTTTACCTAAGATTTAAAAAAAAATACATTTTGGGGGTACAACTGTACCCCCAATTTCTACACTGGATCCGTCATTGCCTCCGTCTTTGAAAAGTTTGCATAGTCACTCTCACGATATATACGTATTTACTTTTCATACAATATTTTTGGAGTCCACCATACACTCAATCAAACTACTTTATTTACTTTATATATAAAAGTTTACAAAATTGTCTTCAAAGCTCTAACTATTACACTTTTTCCTTAAATTTCGTTCCATCAAATGCAAACTTCTTTTCAGGGACGGAGGAAGTAATACTTTAATTTATAGGGGTAAAACTTGTGTCAACTTAGGTTTACACGATTTTTTATTTTTATTTTTCATGTGCAATGTTATGCATACAAATTGTCATTGTTATAAATTGATATTTCATATACACAATTTTTTTGTCAATATGTAATTAAAGAAATATAAAAGTTACCTTCTCACCATAAAACAGTATGTAGGAGAAAAAAATGAGCCTTGTAAGACAGTTCAATGTGAGTTGTAAAATCAAGGTTTATATATATTTTTAAATTTTTTGCCGAATTTTAGCCATTTTTTATTTAGGTGTATGATGTTTTTGAAATTTGTATTCCAACCGTACATTGTACGAAAAGTGGAATATAGTAAATTTACAAATTAATTTCAAAATATGAAAACGAATTGGCAAACTTAATTACTGGACAGTTTTAAAAAAGTGACGTGATGACAGGCTGAATTACCCTAAGTAGTCGATGTTGGACGAAAAAGGTCGAATATGATAAATTTACACATATTTCTCCAAATGGTGACACTTTCTTGCAAAATGTATGATTACAAATTGATTTTTAGTATCATATGATTTAACTAAGCCTCCTACACGTCTTCAAACGTGTGGATGCTTAGGCTTTCACTGCCTTAATTATTAATTCCATACATTCAAATTAAAAACTATGTCCTAATCAATTGCCAAAGGTACTGTAGAATATATTTCGTGGAGGAGGAATCATTGAGTTAATTCCTAATTACTAATTATTTCAATTTTCAACCTAAAAGTAATCCTCAACCGACGAAATTATGATTAAAAATTCGATTAAGCCCACCTAAATTCAGATATATGCCTTAAAATAAACCATGGGCAACGATAGTATTGCACAAGCCACAAATATTCTAATTACATTTGGTGGGATGTTATGGTTAATGAATTCCCCTATTTCATTTTTCTTTTTTCACTGATGCATTTTTAACACTTATCGCTTTAATATCATAGGACGCATATATGATAATCTCATATTAATTTCATTACTGAATTATATGTGCAATTATACATCAACAAATTAAAAGTCCATCACTATCAGTTAATTCATAGTATTTAAATTTAAAACAAAAGAAGTATTGCATGAGATCATCTAAATGAGACACGATATTTTTACTTGTTATTATTGTAAAACTTTTAAATTTTGAATATCACAAAAATAAGGAAATGTATCATGTCTCATAAAATTTTACTCCCCCATTCCACAAAGATAATTAATACTCCGTATTAAAGTGTGTAAATGGTTTAAAATACCCATATTAACCTTACAAGGAACAGCTCATATTTTTGTTGACATCCAAACTCTCCCTTTCTTAACCTTATTATATAGTCCCACATCAGAAAATTAATATTGTACAAAGAAAAACACACACTCTAATGGAAGGCCTTATTCCATATGTGTACAAAGCAATAACTCAATATAGGAATAATGGAGCTGGCCAAGGAGTTCTAGCTACATGGCTAAACGTCGAATCCCCATCGGCTTCTTACACAAGACTTCCCAGTGACTCGCGGGCGTTCGACGTCGATTTTTCTTCGCCGGATTTGACCATTACCACCCATTCAGCACCTCCCTCCACCGTGCTTCAGCCTCCGACCAAACACCATTTGGCCAATTCTTGTCGTGCTATAAAGTGATAGTTGCATAACTTTTGTTACATTACATATCCAGAGGAAAGCCGATGGGAATGTAACACGTAAAGTATAAT
Source organism: Galeopsis tetrahit (assembly GCA_963675135.1). Taxonomy (NCBI): domain Eukaryota; kingdom Viridiplantae; phylum Streptophyta; class Magnoliopsida; order Lamiales; family Lamiaceae; genus Galeopsis; species Galeopsis tetrahit. The sequence goes on from OY776124.1 coordinate 74,756,783, forward strand.
TAAATTCCAGGTTCTTTTTATCATTTTATGATTGATATATATGTAATTAGTTTGTATGGTTCACACATTTGAAAGTGTAGTGTGTGAAATATCTGGATTTTTTTGTACGCTATTTTTATATATTTATTTTACATGATGTATAATATCAATATGATCTTATTGCCGTCACATAGTGTTAGTAACGGTTGACAAATTCTGGTGTGAACCGGCTACTTTTTTACCCCTTAAGTTGAAACGGATTATTCGACATAAGTATCTATTTAATTAGAAACTTCAATTATAATTTTGACAAATTCTTTTAAAAATTATTTTATTTTATTTTTGAAATGTCAGAGTTGATGGTTTGAATAAGTTTCAAGGCAAAATCTCATGTGAAGTTTGTTCACAGTGTGATTGGATCATACTAATACAATAACAATCATTTACTGATATTATTAGTTTTATAAATTAATACCATAATATTTTTTCAAAGACACACATATACATTAAACTGTGTGAAAAATGTTATAGTATTAATTTATAAGTTTAATGGTAACAGTTGATAAGTGATAGGATATTAGTTTATAAGTATAATGATATCAGTTTTATGCTGGGAACAAGTTTAATTGAAAACTAACTTTTGATTTAATTAATTTTATTCGTATTATGTGACTGTGACCCAGTATGCAGTAGTTCATACTCTGTATAAATTAATTAATTAATTTAATTTGTACCAAAATTGCAGAGATTGTACCAATTGTTATAAGATTTAAGTTTGATCAAATAATAAAATAATCACCAAAAAGTGCAAGAAACTATACCATCTATCCAAGATATCAAGATTTAAGTGGTTCGATCAAAATATATACATAATCTCTGAGTGTTTTCTTTATTGATCTTGAAACAATACACGATATTACAATCATGAATATTTCAATGCAAAAGTTAGCAAGAAAACCCTCACAGCTCTCTTGTTTCCGTCAACTATATCTCTATAAGTTGTATCCACTCTTAAATTACTAGTGTATGAAAGTATGTTTCCAGATGTTCTCCAATAATCTAAAATGATGTGTTTCGACTCATTTTCATGTCTTTTCATTTATTAAATTTGCTTCAAGAAATCACCTTTGTAATTCATTTTCATGTTTATTCATTTATTAAATACGAATTTTGTGTTTACAAGGAAAAAAATCTCATATTACAAAACAAAATTCAACCAAATTTGGTTAGTTGAATGGGCTAATTAAACTATCTTACTGACGACTAAATTCTTGTGTGTATAATTCACTCCTTCATCTCCATTCACAATGTGCCCATTGCCTCTAAGAATCCTGTAATATTCATCACAATCAACATAATAATTCGTGTAAGTTTCAATCTCATATTTTATTTTATTACTAATACATCTAGATGAACATCTACAGAAGCTAACTCTGTTTTGCTATCAAATATGCAACACGATGCACATTTATACGTACCATTTCGTCGTTAATAGTCCTTCAACGCCCACGGGACCTCGAGCATGTATCTTGCTCGTGCTTATTCCAACCTACATTCGATAAATTAAAGTCACATACGGATTCCCTTATCCATAAAATGTAAATGTGACTTGAAAAAGATTTGAATCTCCTCCTGTACATGAGAGTCTAATGCAAAATCATAACCATTGATTTGATTCGTTTCAATCAAATTCAATGGTGTGGATTTTGCATCCGAGGAATAAACAATCACAAATACTGATCGTCTACCTCTGCTCCAAGGCCAAATCGCATCCCATCGCAGAACCTCGTACTTGAATTGTGAAACACCGCAGCGCTGGCAAGGCAAAGAACATAAATGAGACATCATAATTTTATGCATAAAATCCGAGTAATGGTTTCTCATTACCTATCAACTTGACGTAAGAAAAATTCAGCAGTTTCTTCATCTTCTGCAACGATGCATTCTGTGTGGCCACTGAAAATGAATCACAAGTTATAAAGCCACAATAGTCCAATTATAAAATGTCACCTTTAAATGAATGACATATAATGTGACATTCATCTTAAAAGTGTAATAAAAGATGTTACACCATTATGTAACAGGAAATCTCAACTGCTTGAAAAGTAGCATACCTTCCATATCGACGTATGTGATCAACAGCAGCATGCACATCATCCACAAGTTCAATCGTGCAAGCCCTCGAGCTGTACTCATGATGTAACGATTTGGCCTCAGAAATGTTTAGCGTCGAGCTTGCTCGTGGTCCACCATAAAGCGTGACACCTGCAACGAAATAAACGTGCATATTTTCTCAAACATGTGAAGCTCAAATTGAGAACTGAAACTGGATTCGGCCTAAGTTACACAACTACTTTTTTATAGTGGATATCTTGAGCACGAAAACTCGTTTTTTCTATATTCCAAAATGACTATATTCCAATTTTTATTTACAACATGAGGGTAAAAGAAGTACCTCCTTGGTTAAGTTCCATCAAAAGATCCTGAAAACCATTAGCCTTGTACAAATCCTGGTGAACAAGAAGAGTCTCCTGCACAAACAGAGAAGAAAAATGTTGTAACTAAAATATATCTCCTCTAAAGAAACTACATGCAATAAACGAGAAATAATGATAATGCAGGGGCTCGACTGAGAGTACCATAGCATTGCACGCAGCAGGATAGTCGAGCTTGGAGTCCATGATAACGCGCTTTGCCATTTCCATATCGGCAGATTTATCAACATAAACATGGCAGATTCCATCTGAAGAAAGAAATTTGATAAGTCCCCTCGTTTTGTAGCTAACATTTTGAAGAAATCACTAGACATTGTACCAGAATGTCCAAGAACAGGGATTTTCGTGGAAGATTTTATCTGCGAAACAAGCCTATTGCTGCCTCTCGGAATCACAAGATCAATTACATCGTCGAGCTGATGCAAAGATAACACAGTCAATTTGCAACTATAATATGATATTTTTTATGTCCCTAATGAGGCCTTTATGCTTACCTTGAGAAGATCAGGAATCTCCTCTTTCAACGTCACTAGCCCGATGAGTTTTTCGCCAACTGTCTCAGGAAGAGCCGAGGTGATAACCTAACACGACGTACGACACAATGTTTAGTTTAACAGATGGAACAAGAATATGCTTGTATTGGCTAAAACTTGCCTTGTGAAGAATTGCGTTTGTATGCTTTGCTTCTTTACCGCCTTTTAGCAGCAGACCGTTGCCACTTCGTATTGCTAGTGAAGCAATCTATTGTATGAAATTCAAAAAGTTAACTACCATATACGGAACACAAAAACTTATATAAGTCCGTCTCATGTGATATTTGCATTTTTTTTAATACTAATGTTTGAAAAGTATGATCAAAACATGCAAAAGTATCACGTCTCATAGATAACACCGTGTGGTGATTGAAGGTACCTGAACTAGAGCATCGGGTCGAGACTCAAAGATAATCAGTAGAACACCTAAAGGACAAGTAGTCTTTTCTAAGACGAGTCCCTCTGCAAGCTATACATGGAGCAAAAGACGAAAAAAATTATGAACAATTTTGTTTTTTGAATTCAAGAAGAATAAAACCATTTAGTTACCTCAGTTTTCCTTAATATCTGACCAATTGGTTCTTCCATTTCTGCAATGGTGCGAATAGACTTTGCCAGCGCTTTGATCTGAGGAAAAATACAAAGATTTAGTCTGGTAAATTTAAATTTTTCGACATTTTAGTCAGGTAACAGGCCCTGACACGTCAATATCAATTGGATGTTACTGTTACCAAACTAAAATGTCAAAAAAAAAAAGAAAGTTTCAAAACTATTTTCAATTCTTGAAAGTCCATCTGAAGGGCTGAAAGCAAAATAAGAATAATTTGTGGGACTAAAACAAGTTATTTTCCCTTTAAATTCTCCTCATCTATGATTGATAAACATCATCATTCAATATTAGACTCTACTTGCCTTCCCAGGCTTCAACATTAGGCGAGAAATCAACGAGTCATCATAACCAGAGTGGCGAGCAGCAACAACATCAGCTTCATTTTCGACACTAATTAGAGATTCCTTCGCCTCCAATGCATCTGCAACATCCAACAAAATCTTCCTCCTTTCTTGAGACGAAACATTCTGTAAACGTAGCGAACACTCTCTAGCTGCAACAGCCATATCCCGAGCACCAAACTCATCAAGTATAACCCATGATTCAGCATCTCTATGAAAAAGAGTCCCTATGCATTGACCTTCTAGCACCTTAGAAATGTTCTCTGCAGCAAAACCACTTCCAACAAAACAAAAACATACTGCAAATTAATATAACACAGTTTCACAAGAGAATGTTTGCATAAAGGAGATAATATTATATATACAGAGGGATAATTTTATATTAATTCACTACCTTTAGGTTCATTATCAATTTAATCATGACCAAAATTGATACTAAAAGAACCAAAATTGAAAATATTTTTTCATACATAACTAAAATTGAACAGGACCAAAGTTGCAGGACAATATGTGATAAAGAGAAGTTTCAACATACCTAGCTATGACAACAGGTGTGCCAGTATCTGCAGCTGTAATGGCGGCCTTTACTTTGGCTGTCATTCCGCCTCTTCCCACCCTCGATTTATCTCCGAATGTTATTAATCCTTGATGCCTTTTCTTTATATATGTATGTATCAATCTTGAACTTGGATCAGTTGGAGGACCAGTGTAAAGGCCCTCAACGTCGCTCAACAATACGAGAAGGTCCGCTTTAAGTTCAAGCGCCAATAAAGACGCCAAACTATCGTTATCCCAAAAAATACCCGTCGAATCCTGCCAAAAACATGAGAATGAGAACATGAAGGCAATAAGTTGAAAAATGGGGATATGATGATTACCTCATATGGAGCTCTTCTTGAACTGATTGCATCATTTTCATTGAAGATTGGGATACTCCTTAGAGACAACAATGTGTTAACAGTTTGGGAAAGTTGGTGCCTAAATTCTGGACTTTTGAAGTCATTGTCTGTCACTAGAAGTTGTGATGAAGTAATGTCCAGCTGTTAAGAATATATACAAGTAAATATTCAGCTGTAACTAGGCGTTAGCTCACGAGCTTACTAACGAGCTTGTTAATGGGCTAACGAACCGAATATCATTGAGCTTGTACATATTTACTTAATGTTAACAGGTCTAATTCCAATTTCAGTCACTCTCCCTTAGTACTAAAGAAAACTTTTTCATAAATTCCACTCTCACAATATTTTCATATTTACATAAAGTATCATTTACTTTTAAAAGCAAAAGCAGCTCACATATACATAAAGTTTAAACTTTGAGGACCAAAATTGACACAAAACAAATAAACAGATGATATGAAAGGTAGAAATAAAAGATACTACTAGTACCTGGCTGAACAAAGAATCATATAATGCCATAAGACCATTCTGTCCAACAGCTGCGCAGGCCTTTCCGTCTATGTCCACTTGAGGCTTCTGTAAGTCTGCAAAACTGCATGCGATTCGATAGTTCTTTCTTAGCCACCCGGCCAATAGTCCTGCAGTAAGTAAGAAATTGAACAGCTCACCTGCTGTTTAGCAATCTCCGGTGCTTGAGCCTTTGCCTACCAGCCCCAACCGCGCCTGACGTAACTAAAATTATTTCGTACCCTTGCGAGTTCAATACTTCAAGCTGCACATTAATCATCAGTACCAAATTACTATATAAGTATACTCCATTGAACATCAAAGGACAAACTAAACCAACCTGCTCGAAAATTGCTCCCACTCTTCCAACTGCTAATCTTCCGTCCTTTCGCGTAACAACAGCAGTTCCTACCTATATATAATCCTCACGATTTAATAAACCACAAGGGGAGATTTCGTGCAATTAGGCCTCAGATCATCCATACTTTTTATATTTCATTTTACGGAAACATGAATATGTGTATACGTATAATAGTGATGAATGTCATGATGGCAAGTCCGGATGTGCAAATCCAGAAATCAAACGGGATGCCCGAATGTGGAAACACGCACGGGCCTAAATGTGTAACTAAAACATACTACTCCAGTAAATAACACATTAAACTCAAAAATCATGAATTGTGGACTCAACAGTATAGAAGAGAACGAACGTAAATAGAATTATGATTTATGATGTACATTTTTTAAATTATGATTTATAATGTACATTTTTTAAAGAGGAAAATATCACTTTTTATGCTAAACTTTAGCACTTTTTAAATTTGATTATCCACATTTAATCACTTCAAAATTGATTACTAAGCTATTCTTTTCTATCGATGATAGTCAATCGATTATTGACTAACGTGAAAAAGGTTCTTTTCAATCAATGGTAGTCAATTGATTATTGACTAACGGGGAAAAGTTTAAATCTACAAATATAATGATGTTGAGTATGTACGAAGAATCTGCCAATAATGATAACAGATAAATTATTTAGAATAGGAAAGAAAAAAAAAATAAGTTTCTAAAATATTCTTAATATAAATTGATAAAATTTTAGAGAGTTCTCTACAATTAATATTCACCACAAATATTAGTAGATGATCATGGAATAATTATAAATGGAAAAATGAATTCTAATAATTAACTCCTTAAGTTTTTATTCACAATCATTCTAATCACAGAATTAAAAGAGAAGAATATGAGTGAAAAGTTTAGTGAACAAAGGTGATTTCCCCTTTTTAAAACTATTAGTAAGGTTATTTTGGCAACATTTTATTCTAGTACATAGGATTAATTAATTATTGGTTAAGCTCTTGAAAAACTAAAGAACATTGCTTGTGTTGAAAAACAGAGGATTTGTGATTTGAACATTGCTTGTCTTGAAAAACAGAGGATTTGTGATTTGAACATTGCTTGTCTTGAAAAACAGAGGATTTGTGATTTAAGGGTTTTTTTTTCTAAAGTTTCTTGTCTAGGTATGTTTTCTAACGTTGTCTCAAATTTAGATTTTTAAGAAAATGAGATGTTTAATTTCTAACCATATTGATAATTATTTGTACCACCCACAAAATTCCTAATCACTCCAAACCTCAATCACTCCACACACCATTCATCATAATAACCAGAAAAAAAAGTTTTAAAAACAATAATCACTCCAAACCTCAATCACTCCACACACCATTCATCATAATAACCAGAAAAAAAAGTTTAAAAAACAATAATAATACCTTGAAGACGACACGCTTGACATTCTTGACAAAATCTCTGGTAGGGTCCATAGTATGTGATTAATTTTCTCAGAAAAGTTGAGTGTAACAAGTTTCAGAGAAATATAGATATGCAAGAGAGAAAAGTTGTGTGTAACAATCAGAAATATAGATATGCAAACACACTTAGAGGAGTTTCAGAACACTTGGAGGAGTTTCAGAAATATAGATATGCAAACACTTGGACAGACGTTCAGAAATTAATTTATAGTCATATTTTTTTTCAGAACACTTGGAGGAGTTTCAGAAATATAGATATGCAAACACTTGTACAGACGTTCAGAAATTAATTTATAGTCATATTGTTTTCCAATTGATCAACACGTATCAATTTCTTTTATTTATTGTATATTCTATTTTAATATCGTATCTTATTTTTACAATCCATTATAGAAGCTACATAATTATATACAATTATTGTTAAAATACATGTATGGCAATAAAAAATCACGAATCAAATACACTCTATATAGGAATACATTATGTATAGTAATAAAAAATCACGACGGTCCCAATAAGTTCCAACACGCACAAAAAAATCACGGTCCCAATAAGTTCCAACACGCACATCTGCCCCCAAGTCCCCAAAACATTGCCCAGCCAAATGCAATATTTGTGCCACCATAAATCTCGAACTTCTTCCTTTTCACAATTTGTGGCACACAAATTAAGAAAAATATGTAATGATTGAAGTGTTAATGGGTAATTTTGTAAACTTTTATAAATAAAGTAAAAAAAAATAAAAGATTGAATTAAGTGTAAAAGTAGTACGGAATAATATTTTGTGTAAATATGTTAATATCATAAGGGTGAAGTTTATAGAGGAGTTTCATTTTTTTTTTGGAGGTGTGCAAACAATTGTGAGATGGAAGAAGTAATTCACAAGCCACTACAACAAATTGCCAGCAAGAACTCCAAACAAAAGCAAAAACAAACTCAACAAAACCAAATACAAAATCCAAATTCTAAACTCACTTAAATAGCACATCGACCTCGAGTGATCTTGACCACTGCGAGACTAACGAATACTCCGTAATAGTCAATTTAAATATATGATTCAGAATTGCGTCAATAAGGAAATTAGACTGTGAAGAAATAACACCTCATGTAGAGTATATGCGCAGCATAATTCTCAGAATAAAATTCCAACAGCTGAATAATATCTGAATTCAAAAGGAAGAATTCATGACAATTTTCCAGTGCATAAGCAGATCATACACTTCAACTACCATGGAGCTGTCACATTAATTTGATACATCAATTTTACACACACTGCATAGTAACAAAAAAACATTTCACAGTTTTGTTAAAAAGATTGGCCATTATCCAGTTCATGGCAATGATTTCTTCATGGATGCTACAGATTTATCGTAAATTATTACAGTGACTCATTGTTTGCCTAAACAAGGAGCAAAAGAAATTTACAGCACCCTACTAATCTGCAGATCTTAGCAGCCTCTGTCATTGTGAAAAAATCGAGCACAGCTGGTATGAAGCATGAAAACTTAACACAACATCTGTTTAACAACACAAGCCCCTACATAGAGAAGCAATAATCATCAGGTCATAAACATTTAAAAATCAGAGTTAATAGAAGGTAGGAAAACACTCTCAGAGCATGGGGGGAATGCAAAAAATAAAATAAAAATGGTGAAAAGATTCCATTCCATCTTCCCCTTCACCCTGCGGTGGGAAGGGAATGGGGTGGTTTATATATATTCAGACAATATCATATAGAGATTCATTAATTGACTCAAATCCACATTACTACTTAACAGAGTTAAAGAAAACTCATTATACTACAAAAATTGTCTATATGGTGGTTGCCACACAACTATGTTAATTATTTAAGTCCCATCTTGACCATATCTTTTTAGCATCTTATACAAGAAGTGAAGAAACCCATTCCATGCTTCCAGCAGGTAATTCAACAAAAGACTGTGAGATATAAAGTCTATCACAAGCTTACACCTAAAGGAAATACTTAAGGAAATTGAAGATGAAAGACAAAATTGTAATAATGAGGCATTTAGATAAAAAATAACTTACATATGCTCTGCTAAGTACAAGCTAAATCTCACTATAGTTGCGCCAAACAGCGCGAAATTCTTCACGGAATGTGTTCAGACGTGCTTTTAGATTTGGAGTCCTAAAGCTTGCATGAATGACTGTGGCTGTGGGGGAGAAGTGACAGTTAGGGAATAAATGCAAAGTGGAAAAGAATATTAAGAGTAAAAAAAAAGATTACCAAGAAGGCCAATAGCAAATGCCCACAACACCATAAGAATGCCACAAGAAACAATCCAGAGGAGGAAACTCACTGCAGATAATCATTAAACACATTAAAAAACTCCAATAATTTGTACATGAAATTACATAACTTTGCCTGATAGTAAGTGGACAATAATGAAAAAAGAAACAAAAATATTTACCAGTAGAAAACACAAAGACAAATACCCATCGAGGCCTTCCACACATATGAATTGCTCGTTTTGAAGATGGGCGCCCCCGAATGACAGGCCTAAATAAATTGCATGTCTAAGTAAGATGCAGAATCACGTGGTTGGTAAATTTAAAGCAAAAATTGCACTTACGCTAGGGGAGCTCTCATTTTAGCAGCTAAATGAGGAGAAAACTGCCGGACAGTCCTTGTGACCTTTTCACTGAAAGTAGCTGCAAAACTGAACAAACATATATTGCCAATATAACAAAGAAAGACAGAGGAATAATGATGACTCCAGACTCCCAAAACAACATTTATCATAACATCATAAAGATAACTAGTGAAAAGGCTAATGAAATATGATTTCAAACTGTCCACTTTATCACGAGTAATGTGCAGAAAGAAACCTGTTGTTAACAAGAGATGTACTACAAAGGGAGATGAAATTCAAGCTTCAAATTTTTCCATGTATCTAACCATTTTAAGATAAAAGTACGGTTACAACGGACATATATTTAACAATAGTGAATGATAATACAACCTCCTAGCACATCTTTCCTGACCATGACAATTATCCTTATCTCATTATTCATACAGTCATACTATTATTCTTTTCATCCC